>JAFVLL020018395.1:0-10736 GCA_021397915.2 Tor tambroides | reverse complement strand
CCCCCCCCCCCCCCCCCAACCTTATTGCTTATTGCCATTTACTCCTCCAGCCTTGCTCTTTTCCACAGCTCTCGGCCCCACCCCACCCCAATTGTCACAATCAAGTTTGTGTGGAAAATTAAATGTCATTGTCGTAACTCTTATATGTTTCTTACCTTTTCCTCATGTTATACATTGTGTTCTTTAAATAGTTTTGTGTTGATAAGTCTCTATTGAGGGCTTGACTTCCTGGTGTTATCAGCTTTCAGGAAATTCATGAACTGGTTTCTAAAGAATATTAGGTTACACTTTTGATTTGACAGTCCACTTTAGACATTTTACTAAATGTAAGTAACTATGCTACTACATGTCATTTACCAGTCATTAGAGTATTAGTACTGTCTGCTTAATATCTGCTAACACTTTATTTTGATGGTTCCTCAACAGACATTCTACTGACTATAAGTAACATTTCAAGTACATGTAAACTTATTCTACTAACCTAACAGTCTACTAATACTCCAAAGAGAGTTAGTTGACATGTAGTTGCAAAGTTACTTTAGGATAATGTCTAAAGTGGGCTAATAAAATAAAGTGTAACGGTAAAGATTACACCATGAAAAACAGTCAACCCAGTCCTCATGAAAATTTGAATGTACTGTTTGAGTTGGCCGCTGTACAAAAACAGATCATTTGTATGTAAAGCACTACCATGAAGTTTGGCCCCTAAATCTAATGGGCATGAGCAGATCTTACAAAAGCTTACAAATAAGATTATACAAATTCATACAAATTCTACATCAGTTTGCTGAATTGTAAAATACTTTTCCAAATATTCACAAATGTTCAAGATAGTATGATAGTATGGTCACAGTCAGAAAAGAAACTTAAGTATAAGCACTATTTAATAATAATAAATAATAATAATAATAATAATAATAATAATAAAGCAGTATACAAAATATGAATGTTTTTTGTCTTTTTGGTAAATATTGTTTCTAGAATAATTCCTGAGCTTGGACTGTGTTGCCTTGATGGCAGTTGTGCCACAAACTAAAATTTGCTATTTGGTAGAAACGGTAGAAACATTTTAGGTTTTTAGGTTAGGTTTCAGATTTAACTTAAACAAACTGTATTCAATAACTGATATAATGTAAATTTACCAACCTACTGAAGTACTGAAATTTGTTTAGTACTTTTGTAATATGCTGATAACCACCAAAAACAGGTGGTGATGAGAAAGTCACATCATGAACCAAAACTCATCACAAGCAGCTTTTCCACAAGCTGAGAAGGAAAATACTAATATATATTTAGAAGATGCACTGTCATTCACACAGATACTAAACACCATCATAGTAACACACAACACTAATGTAATGAAAATAAGGATTAATTTAACAACATTAGATGTAAAGAACATAACGGATTAGAAAATTCTAAAAAGAAACATTTATTTCAACTAATAAACATCAAATGTAATGCAGGGAATTGAGGGAATGTCAGTTTACGGTTTTCATTGTATATTATACATTCTTTTTCCACTTTCAAAAACACTATTTTACCATAAAATTACATTAAATGTCTAATACAGTTTGTCACCCTATAGTAGGGGAACTTACCGCTAACCACTTAATAGGGTTTTACTGTAGCATTTTTTATAGTCTTTTACCATTAAATTCATGATCGTTTTTTAGAGTGAGTTACAACTATATGTATTAAAAGTTGCTGGTAGTTGTAAAAGATCTGATGTATCATCTGTATCATTCAATGGATGACAAGGCATTTAGAAACATTACAAGTAGCCTATTATTTGAATAAAATGTTGACAAACATGTTTTCCCCCAAGAGTCTAAGTTTTGGTCAGGTGAGGCATTTCATGTCTCATGGTCAATGTCAAATGATTTGTCAGTACCAAATAAATACTGTAAAAAAGGAGACATCGAAAACATTTGTCTTTCATTAAGAAAACTTTTATAGTCACCAATGCTAGATCATACATACATTACAAAGCAATGTATCTTTACTTGTACTTAAATTCTTTTCAATACAATAAACAAAATTACAATAAAATAAGTCAAATAGCAAAAAATTGTTAATATTAAGAAGACTGACAAAACCCATTTATTTTTGATCATGAACACCACATTTATTAATGGTGTTCTCAAGAGACTTAGTAGAATTTCAGTATTACAAATACAAATAAAAAAGTTGCTTACATTGTCCTAAATATATATATATAAAAAATATATATATATATATATATATATATATATAAATGTTTTGTATAACCATGCACAACCCTTATTTCTATTGTTCATTATTGTTTCATTATCTTGTTTCTCTTTATTTGTTTTAATTTAGTTTTAAAATAAAAAGTGTTAAACATAACTTAAATAATTGCATATCCTTCTAAGCATTCTTTGCACTTAGACCAATAATTGTTATGTGTTCCAAATCATTCCATCTGAGGTGGAGACAATGCTTTGTCCAATAGAAGAGGCTTGACTTTCAGGAGCATATAAATTCAAGTAGGTTTAGTCAGCAAACCAGACGCAAGTATCAACCACATCAAGTGTAACAGCAGGTAATGACTTTAAATTGCTAAAATTCCTGTGATTGTCTTTTATCATCTTCATGTTCTTAGGTACATATGAAAACACTGATCACAATTAAGTATTTTCTGTCAATATGTAATGCAGCCGTTGGAAACTACTATCTAAAGTGAAATATTTACTGTTTCATTAGCAAATACCTCATCTATTTTGTTTCTTTTAGATTATTGTTGTGTGCTGGACATCAACTTTATCCAAAATGTTGCATCTTATTCTATTTCTCTTTGGAGTTTGTACAGTGGGCATGGCCATGCGTGAGTATTGCTCACCACTCACAGGATTTTAGAAAATCTTTTGCAGTGGTACATCAAACATGCAAAACCATGTTGCAAATAAATGGCTGTTGGAAAATTGAAAGTGAAATTAAACTTAGTGAGATTCATGCTAGAAATTCTTATGTAAAAATAAACTATGTATATTAGTCTGTATACCTGACATTTTGCTACAGTGACTATTTAACATTAACTTTGGGAATCTAGACCCAATTTGCTATTGAAAGATTTATTTTAAGATAGACTAATAGCTGTTATTTCCTCTTTTCAGCTTTACCTGGTTACTACTCTTACTCCATGGCTGTTGGGGACGGCAGTGGGACTGAATATTCCACTGCATATGATGGTCGCATCAGTGGTATCAGAGTCTGGGAATACAGTGGCTCATACATTCGTGGGTAAGTTAACCAATGCACCACTGATCATCCATTTGGACCAAAAGAGTAAAAAAAAAGTGAACACGATACATTTAAAATATTCATTAAAATAGTCTTGTGGCTTACTGTTGAAAAGTCATTTGCGTTGTTTGTTCTAATTGTTCTGCATGTAATTCTGTGGCCATCTTTTCAAACACTGCCATCAAATATCTGTTCAGAATTCAGCTGCGTTTTGATGGTAACTGGACAACACCAGTTTGTACAAGCTCTGGCAGTCCACTGGAGATGACACTTCGTGATGATGAATCCATCATTCAGGTCTCTGGAAAACATACTAGTGGCTACATCTATGAGCTTATGTTTGTCACTAGTCGAGGCCGCACTTTAAAAGCAGGGCAACCTGCTGGAACCTCATTTAACTTCTACCCGACTCATGATGGAAGTGAGCTACGTTTTCTCAGTGGCCGACAGAATGGAAATGGCATCACCTCCATCGGGGCTCACTGGGCTGTCTACTACACTGGTGACAACAGTGCTTAAGATCGTATTAGTTCAGTTCTAGCTTCTCATGGTTATTACTTAAATAAAGGCTATGTTTGTTTGTTTTTTGTAATAGCCTATTTTTGTTTTAAACTTACAGCATTTTCCACTGTATGAACATGTACTACAAGATCAACATTATTTTAATTATCTTACATTTATATAATTCTTCAACAACCAACACTTTTATGTATGGGTTTACTTTTATTAAAATTAACAGATTTGAACACTTTTCTTTTGTTATATGAAGCTCACATTAAAAACTTGGAAACATTTTACCCTGCTTTCAACATTTATTTATTCTACTTCTCAACTGTTTGTGCCAGACAGCAATTTATTCCAAAATGTTCCTGTTTTTCCTGATTTTCTCTGCAGTTTGTGAATTGGGTATAACAATGTGTGAATTTTACCACACTTGTGTGACGGCCCAGCTTATAAGAAAGCAAATAAGTACATAAATATATTTTTTAAATTGATATTAATTAAATAAATAATAGTAACTCAGTCAGAATATTTATTTACTAATAAATAACAATCATTCAGAAGTTATATCAATGTGAATAAAATATTACCTTCTAAGTTTGTCAAATTTAGCTCTGCCATTCTGCTTTTTTATTCATTTCTGTCATGACAACTCTCGGAGAGACTGGCATGTAATGTACATGACAATGTTAATGTATTTGGTCTTGGCAGAATAGATCTGTTACGTTGCTGCGGCTGCTGCTGTGGCAGAGCAAGTTCCGAGACTTGCTACTGCCAATACATCCACAACATGCTGCTGTGAGCACGTAAGAAATACTGCTGCTGCAAATATAACATACATGAAATAACTCCCTATAGCATACATGAATCACCTCGTAGCAGATCTATACAGGTGGAGCTGGGGAAGGTGGAGGGTTTCTAAAGCGTGCTGTGAAACGCTCTCGGTTACTCACGTAACCTCGGTTCTCTGAAATGAGGGAACAAGACATTGCTATGGGAATAATTTTTTCTCTAAATACTACTGAAGCCTTATTGAATCACGCCAGTGAAACTGGCCAATGGCGTGCAAGCACGCGAAATATGAGCGGGTGTCCCACTCTATATAAGGCAGCGCTTTTACGTAATCCATTCAGAATCTTGACTGAAGCAACTTGGCATTCAAAGATCCTGAGCTAGGTGACACGGCAATAAGAGCAATGTCTCGTTCCCTCATTTCAGGGAACCGAGGTTACATGAGTAACCGAGAGCATTCCCTTTCAATTCGGTCACTCTACATTGCTATGGGAACATATAAAATCCCGCCGTGTCACAGCGATGGAGCCTGGCTCCGCTAAGTATGTCAAGTTTCACATACGGAACCGTAATGAGAGCGGCAATGGTATTGGCGCTCTTGTTAAACACAGCTCAGGTCTACAGGACCTAGTCGAAACCATGTAAAAGTCAAGGGGGGCAGGGAAACTAAACGATGCCGCGTCACACTAGGGGCGGAGTTAACTTCGGTGAAACAGAGAATGTGAAATGGCAGCGGCTTCGGCGCTTTCACATATAGATTAGTTGAAATTGTTTAATTTCAATGAAATATGTGTTATGATGCAACGGCCGTACCGGTGCTCAATAAGCAGAGTATGATGGTGATCATGTCCTAAAAGACATGATGAACTATATCATAACAGTGTGATAAACTGATAGGGACAGCATTGAATTGGTGGTGCGTCAATACAGGTGTGTATACGACCTAGTCGAAACCACTGAGGCACGCATCTCAGATTATAAATGAGGCACATGTGCTGCTCGCATTGACAGCACTTCTAGGTTATAAAACCTCGCGAAAGTGCTGGGTGACGACCAGCCTGCCGCCATACAAATGTCCTGAATAGATATGCCATTTGCCCAGGCCCACGAGGATGCGAGTCCACGGGTTGAGTGGGCCCGAACCCCTATAGGACATTCCACGCCCTTAGAGCTATAAGCCAAAGCAATTGCATCGACGATCCAGTGTGAGAACCTTTGCTTGGACACAGGCAGGCCTTCTGTGTGCCCTAAAAAAAAAAAAAAAAGCTGCTCTGAGAGTATGAACTGTCTAGAGCGCTCGAAATATGTGTGCACCGCACGTACAGGGCACAGCAGGAGTGTATTAAGCGGCTCCGCCCCGGCCAGTGTTTCGGGACGGAAAGCAGATAGTGTTATGACCTGCGCTTTAAATGGAGTCGAAAGCACTTTAGGCACATGAACTTTTCTAGACTTCAAGGTGAGTCTGCAATCACCTGGCCCAAATTTAATACACGAGTCATCAGTTGAAAGCGCCTGTAGGTCGCCAACTCGCTTAACAGAGGCCAGCGCGAGCAGGAGCGCTGTCTTGAGAGAGAGCGCTCGCAAGCTCGCTGATTGTATGGGCTTGAACGGGGGTCCCGTGAGAGCGTCAAGCACAAGCGCCAAGTCCCAAGTGGGTAGAGTGGAAGGGCGAGGAGGGTTCAGCCTTCTTGCTCCTTTTAAAAATCGTATGATCAGGTCATTTCTGCAGATCGGGCGATTTTCGATGTGCACGTGAAAGGCTGTTATAGTGGCCACATACACTTTCAACGAGGATGGCATACGACCACTATCAAATCGCTCTTGAAGGAAGCCAAGAATTATTGGTATTGGGCAGTTGAATGGGTCTCCACCCCATGATACGCACCAACTTGTATAAAAACTCTCCATTTATGTTCGTAAAGATGCCTTGTGGAAGGAGCCCTAGCCTCAGAGTGTCCAACATGCGCTGAGGAAGTGCATTTGTTACTGGCAAGCTCCGTCGAGAGGCCAGACATGAAGGTACCATGACTCTGGATTTGGGTGCCATATCGTTCCTTGTGCTTGAGAGAGGTCTCTTTTCAGTGGGATAGTCCACGGGGGGGCTACCAGCATCTCCATCAGTTCTGGGAACCACAGCTGATTTGGCCATTTCGGTGCCACTAACAGAACAGGTTCTCTGTCCTCTCTGATTTTGCAAAGCACGTGAGGCAGAAGTTTCACTGGAGGAAAGGCATACTTGCGCACTTTCAGCCAGCTGTGAGCTAGTGCATCCACTCCCAGGGGAGAGTGTGTCAGTGAATAAAACAGCGGGCAGTGAGTGTTCTCTGCTGATGCGAAGAGATCCACCTCCGCCCTGCCGAATACACTCCAAATCACATTGACTGTCAAAGGGTGTAAACTCCACTCTCCGTGGATTACCCCGCCCCTTGACAGTAAGTCCGCACCGTGATTCAGGCGTCCGGGAACATGTACTGCCCGGATGGAGAGGAAGTTTCAATCTGCCCACAGAAGAATGTCTCTCACCAGCTGCAGCAGCGGCCGCGAGCTCACACCCCCTTGGTGATTTATAAATGCTACCACTGTCATGCTGTCCATCCTGATGAGAACGTGACAGTGGAGAATGTCCGGGAGAAAGCACTCGACTGCTAGGTGTACAGCACGGAGCTCCAGATAGTTTATGTGCCACGACTTCTCTGTTTCTGACCACGTCCCGAAGGCTGGTCTGCCGTCGCATACGGCTCCCCAGCCCGTGCTCGATGCATCTGTCATAACAGTCTTTCTCCTGATCACTTGGCCAATAGGAACACCCTGGCGATACAGAGTCATATCGCGCCATGGGGTCAGCGTATGCAAGCAGTCGCGCGTCACTTTGATGCACAAGGTGCCCGCGAGCCATACGTTCTTTGGCACCCGGCCTTTTAGCCAGAGCTGAAGTGGTCGCATATGTAAGAGCCCTAGTTTGCACACTGTCGAGGCGGCAGCCATCTGGCCGAGCATCCTCTGAAAGCATTTCAGCGGGGAAGAGCGCCCTAACTTGAAGACTGCGAGAGAGCTGATCAGTTTTTGTGTGCACTCCTCCGACAGACGCGCTCGCATATTGATTGAATTCAGCTCCACTCCTAAAAAGGAGATGTTCTGGCTCGGTACCAGCATGCTCTTTTGCATATTTACAGTCAGCCCTAGGCTCTGAAGATGAGCGAGGAGTCTCAGCTTGTCGCTGAGCAGCACGCTCTTTGATTGGGCTAAGACTAGCCAATCATCGAACTAGTTCAGGATGCGCATTCCGCTCTGCTTCAGAGGAGAGAGAGCAGCATCCATGCATTTCGTAAATGTACGAGGGGCCAGGGATAAACCGAAGGGTAGGACAGTGAATTGGTACACCATCCCCTCGAATGCAAATCTCAGGAAGCGCCTGTGGTGGGGGGCTACCTGAATGTGAAAATAAGCATCCTTTAAATCCACGGAGATAAACCAATCTCTCGGTCTTTCTTTTTTTGATGTGTGAGAGGATTTGTCTCAGCGTAATCATTTTGAACGAGCGCTTCGAAAGCGCGCGATTCAGCGGTCTCAGGTCCAAGATTGGGCGGAGCCCGCAGTCTCTCTTTGGCACCAGAAAATAACGACTGTAGAAGCCGCTCTCGCGGTCTGAGAGTGGCGCTGTCTGTACAGCGCGTTCTGCGAGGAGGTTGTGTATTTCCTCTCGCAGAACTGAGGCATTCCGCTCCCCCACAGTAGACATTAACACACCGTTGAAACAGGGTGGTCTGCGGAAGAACTGAAGCGTGTAGCCGTTCTTTATTGATTTCAAAACCCCTGGCAGTGCCTGCCAAGCTTCCGTGAACTGTGACAGCGGGCGAGGCAGACTGCACACCGTGAGGGATAGCTCGTCGTTGGGGGGCGGAGAGTTTAATACCACACGAGCGTGAGAGTGAGCGATGGGGGAGAGGGGAGTGAAAGGAGGAAAATTGCCCTGATATTGAGGTGAGTTTTGTATTTTTTCTGACTTAATTGCACTGCATAGTGGAACAGTCAGAACACAAACATGACAATTGTTCTCGCCACCTGCAACAGGCAGGGGGGCGTGGTGAACACACACAGCGGAGTGAGCAGACTTCTTTAGTGGCTCGTCTTCGGCGCTGGGTGCAGCTTTCCTCCTCCGAGAGACAGCGTCAGGAACGCATCTTTGATTCCGGTGCCGGTGGCCTGCCGTCTCTGTCAGGACGGGGTCTCTGGCCCTTTGAGCCCTGACGGTGCTTCGGCCAAGGCTGTCTTGGTCTCATCACTGGCTCATGTTTGCACCGGACAGCCGCAGAAGAGGCATGCGATCTTCCCGCGCGCTGCGCTGAGGAGGAGCGGGAACGTGCAGGAGGGTTCGCGCAGGTGAGCTTTGGCAGGAAGTGGCTAATGGCCTTCGACTGTTTCTGCGTTTCAACGAAATGCTATGTGAACGTCTCCACAGCCGCTCCAAAGAGAACTGATGGATTCACGGGTGCGTCCAGAAGTCCAGAAGGGTTGTCTTCTCTGAGTCTTTCAACTCAGTCAGAGTAAGCCACAGATGACGATCGAGCACCACAAGATTCCCCATGTTGCGGCTGATCGCTTGAGCTGTCACCTTCATCGCTCTGAGGGCCAGATCCGTGGCATGTTGGAGCTCTTTGAAAACTTCAGGGTCCGGGCCACCCTCATCCAGAGACTTGAGAAGTTTGGCCTGATACACCTGGAGTATCGCCATCACGTGCAGTGTTGAAGCTGCCTGGCCTGTCACGGAGAAAGCCTTGCCGGCAAAGTTTGCAGTGGCGAGGCAAGGTTTAGAGGGGAGAGACGCGCTGTTTCTCACTCTCCAGTTTGCCGCGGCTGAAGGACAGAGATGGGCAGTGACGGCTTCCTCCACGGGGGGAAGTTTAACATACTCTGCTTGGTCAGCGCCGTCCACAGATGACAGGAGGGAGGATCCCGGGTTGTGCACTCGACTGGTGAGCGGCGCGTTCCACGACTTTGCTATTTCGTCGTGCACTTCCGGGAAAAAGGGGCTGGGTCTCTGCGGGGTGTCCTTTCGGCCGCGATCCGACTGGAGGTACCACTCGTCCAGACGGCTTCTGGCCAGCTCAGCAGGAGGCGCCCACTCCAAACCGAGCTCATCAACTGCCTTGGACGGGATGCTTAGGAGCTCGACATCACTATGATGGAGGTCCCCCGCGTCGCTGCCGTGGGGCGCAGTGTAATCCAGCGGGCTGTTAGACCACTCCTCTCTCGCAGACGCTGCCACCAAAATGGCATCATCTTCATCCTCAGCATCCTCCATGGCACAGAAAGACACCACATCTTGCGCGCTGGGGGAGGGGCGGAGATCAGCGGTCATGAAGTGCACTGAAAGGGGACCTGCAGCAGGGGGGTGAGGAGTGCGTGGGCACTGAACCGGTGCGAGCTCGTCACCTGACCCTGACAGATCCGCATCAGAAGCCCGCGGCACTTTACTCCTTGGCTCAAAAGAGGCTGCAGAGGAAGAGCGCGGCAGGGCTAGTTGGGCGAGTTCATCGCCTTGGACGATGGCCACACGGAGCCTGAGAGTCCGGAGGCTCATATCTCCGCAGTGGGGGCAGTTCGACCCCCCAAGCGCCGCCTCTGCATGGGCGCTACCCAGGCAGAAGACGCACGACTTGTGGCCATCGGAGAGTTCGATTGGCTCCGCGCAGGAGAGGCAATCGCGAGTCATCCTCTAGTAGTTTCTGAAGCTCACCGGAACACAGCAGGGGAGAGAAGGCAGGTCCGCTGCAGCGTGTAGATCACGGGGAGTAGTTCTTTCTTGATAGGCTTCTTGCTTCTCGTAGAAGGTTGGCTGAAGAAAAAGATTCTGAATGGATGACGTACAAGCGCTGCCTTATATAGAGTGGGACTGCCATTCATATTTTATGCGCTTGAACGCCATTGGCCAGTTTCACTGGCGTGATTCAATAAGGGTTCAGTAGTATTTGGAGAAAAGGGTAATTCCCATAGCAATGTAGAGTGACCGAATTGAAAGCAGGGCCGTACCCACCATTGAGGTCCCCGAGGTCCGGACCTCGGTATTTTTCCAATAACAGAAGTTATAATTACCTTATATTAATTCTGCTTTGGTGCTGCAAGGATAAAAAGCCAAGATAACAGATCTTCTCATCTGAGATGCCTCAGCGGTAGGGGTG
>JAFVLL020018393.1:0-58991 GCA_021397915.2 Tor tambroides | reverse complement strand
CAACAATTCACTAAAAATGTTTTTTTATTGGTCTTATGAAGTATTCTAATTTGTTGAGAATTGGTGGGTTTTTGTTAAATGTGAGCCTAAATCATTACAATTAAAAGAATCAAAGACTTAAACTACTTCAGTCTGTGTGCATTGAATTTATTTAATACACGAGTTTCACAATTTGAGTTGAATTACTGAAATAAATGAACTTTTCCACGACATTCTAATTTATTGAGATGCACCTGTAGATGGAGTTCGCTGGCAGGAGGTTTCCGTAGCATTTTAAAAGAAATCGAAACCCCCTGGACTAGACTAGCGTGTTTCTGACGTTTTATTGCAAGTTCCACGTCGGCTTTTATTATGAAACAACACATTGGCTTGTGGGCGGGGCTTCAGGCGTCACGCCACTGCACAGCCACCGCTCACGCGCAGCACTGCGGATACTGTGAGCCGACACGGCTGGTGAATTTCGGTCCGTCTCAGAGCCGTGTCGCGGTCATCATGGCTCTCTACCACTATGTCACCCAAGAGCAACTCTCAGGTTTTGATAAATATAAGGTGAGGCCGCTCTTATTCTGCAGAATATGTAGGACTTTAGGGTGTCGGCTAGCCGAGCAGTGCTGTTAATGCTATCATGAAGCATGAGGTCTACCGGTGTGTGCCGCTCTCTAGAAAGGACAACTGAGGCTTATTGTCACCTTTAAAGAGAAATAGTATATTTTCCCCTCGAATTTGTCGGATGAATTGGTACACAATTTAGTTATTAGTATATATACATCCAACTCAAAGGTTTTAAGGACATATTAGCTGTATTAACCGGTTAATTCACTGGCGTGCCACAGTGACTTGAAACCGCCGGTGAAAGTAGATCTTCAGTTCTAAACATTATGCAACTGTGTTATTTTACCAGCTAAACACAAACACGGTGTCCAGCTTTGTTTTAGTTGATCTACATGTTTTATGTTATCGCTTAGTTTGTAAATTGGGTAGAATTGTAAAGGGATGGGCTCCTGGTTCCGCCTCTAACAAGGATCTATGGTTAGGACACAATTTGCATGTGAGTCACAAGCTCCCCGTGCTTTCACTTTAATTGTTCGTTGTGTTCATTTAAAATTCAGGTGTTATTGTATACAGCAGTGTAGTGTCAGGGTCCTCTGATATAATTTACAGAAGAAGAAGGACCTGAAAGGATTGAGATGCAAAGCTCTTTGTTTATCCAATTATTAACCCGTTTGCTTGCATAAACAGTATCTGTGTTGTTCATTATAATTATTACTTACTCTTTGGCCGTTTGTCTTGGGTTACCTATCTATCTATCTATCTATCTATCTACACAAACATACAGTTCCTTAATCTGTAGTTGTTTATCAATATGCAGTAGTTTTAAAAGTATTTTTAAGTGATGCTTTTATTCAGCAAGAAGGCATTTAAATTATCAAAAGAGACAATAAATACATTTATAATGTTATAAAAGATTTCAAATAAAGGCTGTTCTTTTGAACTACTGTTCATAAAACAATCTCGAAAAAAATGTATTATGGTTTCCACAAAAATATTAGCCAGCACAACTGTTTTCAACAATGATAATAATAAGAAATGTTTCTTAAACACCAAATCAACATATTAGAACGATATCTGAAGGATCATGTGACCCTGAAGACTGGCGTAATGATGCTAAAAATCCAGCTTTACAGTCACAGGAATAAATTACATTTGGAAATATATTCAAATGGTAAGCAGTTATTTTAAATCGTAATAATATTTCACAATATTACAATGGCATTATGTGTGTTCAACAGAATCAACAGGAGTTTGTTATTTAATTTATTGATCATATAAATTACTTGCTAGAAAATGAACACATGGTCCAAAATGAACACAAAATATCTGAATGCTTATGTCTCAGACAACTAGTAACATTATTATTGCTTTATTTGTTTTGTTTGTTTGTTTTTTTTTTTTCATATTTTTCACCTTTTTTGTGATATATTTTCATAATGCATATTATGTTTTTATTATGTAATAATTATTAATTTATAATACATGAATTGAACAATTAAATCAATCTCTCTTAGTGTTGATGGCAAAACTTTCATATTAGGCATCTCTGAAGAGGATAGTTTGGTTAAAAGGGTGTGTAACTGAAGAGGTCGAGACGTTGAATTCCTGGGTGTGACGCAGAGTTTTGTGCTTTTCTGAGTGGTTCTTTGACAGAACTTGTGAATGAAAGTGGCTCTGACCCTGTGTGCCTCCTGGTGTAATGTCCTTTTGGCCTGATAAGGTGTATTTATTTACTGCCAGTGTTTTGGGCTGTTAGGTATACAGGCTGCTGAGTTGGTATGTGCTATTCTTGCTCTGCATGTTTGCACATGTAGGGGTCATTGAACATATGACCACCCCCTCATGAGTACTGCAATCTGATCAGGGTTATCATTTAACTAAAACTAAAACCATAAAAAAAGGTAAACGGAGTGTGTCTTTTTGATTTCAGCATTTTTGTGTATATTTAATTTGTGGTTTTGTGTACAGTAATTTACTGATTTAATTGTTCATTATCAAACTATGTGTTTTTACCTAAGCATATTGGACTGATTAAGAAGAATGTACAATTTAGAAAGCATACTTTTCAGGGGTTCAAGAGTTTTGGTTCAGGCCTTCTCAGATCCAGATGTTTTCAAAGCCACCCAATCCCTAAGCTTCAAGTGTGACCTCACATAGTGAGCACATGCTGGGGAAGTGGTTGAAAAGTGATCTGCCTTCACCACTGAATCATACCACTTACTATTGTGTGCTGTAGTGAAGAGTTTCATATTTGATAGACATTATTACATTTAGGCCATTCTAAATTGTCTTTAGGTTTAAACTTAAGAATTTATTTTCCAGCTGTACCTGCTACTTGGACAGAATCTAATTAGAGATTTAGTGATATTATGTAGTTTACATTTTAATCATCTCATCTGAAGCTTGTAGACACAGTGCGATATTAGTTGAGACAGCAGAAACACTCTGTTATTAACACTTTTTGACATTCACACTTTTGGACCTGAGTGTTAATGTGCTGTCTTACTCTGCATATCTTCTCATCTCTTTTTTTTTTACAGTACAGTGCGGTTGACTCCAACCCCCTCTCTATCTACGTCATGCACCCCTTCTGGAACTCAGTAGTAAAGGTGAGAACGTTCAGAGTCATGACTGTCTTTTTGCATGATACCCAGAATACACATGGGCATTTGAAAATGGACATTTTCAAAAACAATTCTCCTAGGATGATTTAAAATTTTTGTCATGCATTCAGCTGAAAGACTCTATATAATTGTTCTTATTACTTTTGTTTTTGTTATTATTTTTATTATATGTATGTTTTTGTATATTTGTACTTTTATTTATTTATATAATTTTCAAACAAAATTGTTATATAATTGTTTTGAAATGATATATACGACTGAATTGTGAAATTGAAATGTTTCCTCTTGCCATGAATATAGCCACTGTTGCTGACATGGCATTAAATCATAAATAAATAAATACACAAGGGCATCCAGTCTCTCATATGAGATAAAATAATAGTAATAATTTTATTATTATAGATTAATATTTATTTGTATTATTTAAATGTACTATTTAAATAATTTTTCTTTTTACTTATTATTTATATAATAGTGGATGCATTAAAACTCAAGACTGACATTAAGACAAGCAAATGCAAAGGTCCCATTGAAATGTCAAATAAAAGTGTTTTATTATAATATTTTAAAATTATATAATATGTTAACTATACAGTTGTATCAAATTGTAATATATTTTAAATATTTTGTAATTATACATTTTAGTATAGCATTTTATTTTTGTTAATTTATTCATATTGTCTATTAGAATATACTATTATTAAATTGTGTTAATTGTATGTTATTTTGTGTTATAAAGATGTCTATAAAGATTTTTTTCTTGTCTGTCAAGACAAGTCATATCATTATGAAATTGTCATATCTTTATGAAAATATTTTGAATCCATGAATGAATAGTGGTATTTCACATGAAAAGAATAACATTACGCTTTGTTTGCTTTCATTGAATTGCATATATGCAACATTAATGAATGTTCCGTCTGGATCTGATTACCTTCAAGAAAGATCAGACCATTTGCAGCTTGCTAATTTCTGTCTTTCTCGCTCTGTCTCAGATCTTGCCCACATGGCTTGCCCCAAACCTCATCACATTTACAGGGTTCATGTTCCTGGTACTCACCTTCACCTTGCTGTCCTTTTTTGACTTTGACTTTTATGCCTCAGGTGAGGTCAATAAACTGTGTGTATATGATTGTTTTGGTTTTGATGCACTAGAGAGAGGGTATTGTGGGTAATGCTCTCTTTCTCAAAGCTTAGGTACATTTGTTATGATTACAACAATAAACAATTAGTGATTATGTTCAATGATAAGAAAAAGGTTGTATAAGTACGTTGTCTTTTTTTGTATGACAAGGATCAAGGTCTCACTTCCAGCTCATCATTCTCTCAATTATCAACTAGTCATCTGTTAATACACAGCCACACCTCTACACATTGCAGCTCCCTCACAAATACATAACACACTGTACATTCAGTGTTGTGGAGTAAATCATTAAAACAAGTTCTGCTTTCAAAAAAGCGTCTGATTCCATTAATGAAGACAAAATATTTTTAAACTCATAGTGTTTTTAATTGATATGTAGCATTGAAAAGCTAAATTCATTCTTCATAAATGAACTATTTTTATGGGGATATTTTATAGCAGTTTATTTTAAGTGATATAAACGATTACATATATATTCATATTTAATTAAATTAGCGCATTATTTGTGTTAAGTGTGTATGTTTTGTTTTTAGTGTAATTTATTGTATATTTTCCAGTTTAATGCTGTTTAATGCAGTTATCCTATTTGAGATTGTACCTGCTCACAAATGGGACCCTGGACCACAAAACCAGTCTGAAGTCGCTGGGGTATATTTGTAGCAATAACCAAAAATACATTGTATGGGTCTTAAATTATCCATTTTTCTTTTATGCCAAAAATCATTAGGATATTAAGTAAAGATCATGTTCCATGAAGATATTTTGTAAATTTCTTACCGTAAATACATCAAAACTTCATTTTTGATTAGTAATATGCATTGCTAAGAACTTAATTTGGACAACTTTAAAGGTGATTTTCTCAATATTTTGATTTTTTTGCACCCTCAGATTCCAGATTTTCAAATAGTTGTATCTCGGCCAAATTTTGTCCTATCCTAACAAACCATACATCAATGGAAAGCTCATTCATTCAGCTTTCAGATGATATATAAATCTCAATTTTGAAAAAATGGTTTTGTGGTCCAGGGTCACAAATGGGATTGATTATTTTGTGGGTGTTGTTTTGTGGCACAGGGGAAGGTCATACACATGTGCCAAGTTGGGTGTGGATAGCTGCTGGTTTGTTCAATTTTCTGGCCTATACCTTAGGTAAGTGTGTTTTTTGGTTTTGAAATAGTACTAATGTAAATTGACCAATCTTCTGTCAGTCACATTTTTGCTAATAGAGTTAAAATATTGTTCAAGTTGTTGTTCAGGACATTCACAATTCTCATTGACAGCAAATTCCAGTATGACACTGAACACACGCCTTTATTTAAAAGCTAAACATTAACTAATTACAATAATGGCATTTGATCTTTAAATGAACAAAATATTCATTGAGCTGTGTGTTTCGGTAGTATTGTTTGATTAATATTATCAGCAAAATAGACAACATTAGGCTTCATTTTTTTAGTGCCTAATGCACAATTCTGATATTTTGGCACAAATCGTCTTTCTAGTCCCACCTGTGTACATTTATAAACCTACTGACGTGTGCTGTTACTTTAATAACTCACAAGCACTTTGACCAAGAGGGACATTTGACCGTAATACAGCCACAAAAAAACACATTTGCATATGAAAATATGAACACGCAGCAAATTTGCAGAGGCTTGCTTTTTAACACTGTATTTTTTAAGGGAAGAGCTGTGAACATTGTTTAGCATCCAGAGAACGTCTGAAAAACTGTGTGTATGCGGTAGCAAGATTGGAAACATGATTGTGTGGAGATGTGTGTATGCTTACATATATGACTTTGAAAAATATTTTGTTGGGTGTGTACATACAGATGGTGTGGATGGCAAACAGGCTCGGAGAACAAACTCCAGCACTCCGCTGGGTGAGCTATTTGATCACGGCCTGGACAGCTGGGCATGTATCTTCTTTGTCGCTACAGTGTACTCTGTCTTCGGACGGGGTGAGACGGGCGTCAGCGTGGTGACGCTGTATTTTCTGTTATGGGTCGTCCTGTTTTCCTTCATATTGTCTCACTGGGAGAAGTACAACACTGGGATTTTGTTCCTGCCCTGGGGCTACGATATCAGTCAAGTGGTAATTTATTACCTAAAGATAAGCTCATAAGAAGAAAATATGGTTTTTACAAAATATAGCCATAAATTATATGTTAGTAATATTATATTACATTAAGAATTATATGGATTGTATACAAATATTATAAAGTAATAAAGTAATAACAATAGGGAGTAAAATATACACATGTATAATTCATTTTAATTGTATTATGAATTTTAATATTAGAATGATAGTCATTCAAAAGTTTGAGGTTAGATTGTTTTTTTTTTAAAGTCTCATGCTCACCAAGGCTGCATGTATTTGATCAAAAATACAGCAATATTGTGAAAAATTACTATTTAAAATAATTGTTTCTAATTTCATATATATATATATATATATATATATATATATATAATTACTAATATTCTGATTTGCTGCTAAAGTATTCTTAAGAAATTATACTTTTGTGGAAGCCGTGATTTCTTTCAGAAAGTTAAAGAAACAGCATTTATTTGAGTTAGAAATCTTTTGTAACATTTTAAAAGTTTTTAGTCATTTTGTGAACAATGTAATGAATCCTTTCTAAATAAAATTATTAATTATAAGTATTAAGTAAAAAAAAAAACATCATAGTGACCCCAAACTTTTGAGCAGTTGTGTATTTTAAAAATATGAAATAAAAGAAATCCCTGAAGGTAGAATTTAGCTTCTCTACATGTCACACAAAGTACATTGAAACTTCAGTGATTCTTGAATGGAAATAAATATTACAGTTTGTCTTTTTTACTCTCTCTATACCAGACTATCTCTGTCGTGTACATAGTAACAGCGGTGGTTGGTGTGGAAACATGGTACAAACCTGCTATTGGGAATGTTCATTACAGAGATCTCTTCACTGTTATGATTGTTGGTGAGTGAACCCTGCCCTGTTATTGGCTCCTCTTACAGTTCTGCATTTTCATTCGCTTTTAGGCCAAACTTGCAAATTAAATATGATCTGATTTCCTTTTTTTTCTTTTTTCTTTTTTATATATACAGGTTGTTTATTTGTTGTAACACTGCCAATGAGCCTCTACAATGTCTTTAAGTAAGTTTCATTCCAGGCATTTTGTGCCTTGGACTCATACTTTGTAGCTTACAGATGCTCTATTAAATAATGTATGCTTTGGAACAGGGATAATTGTTCTCACCCTTTCTCTCTGAATTATTATAGGGCGTACCGTAATAATACCCTGAAGCACAGTTCGGTGTATGAGGCCTTGTTGCCGTTTTTCTCTCCCATCCTGTTGTTTGTGCTGTCTACACTGTGGATCAGTCTCTCTCCTACAGACATCATCGAGAAACAACCCAGAATCTTTTATCTCATGGTGGGAACAGCCTTCTCCAATGTTACTGTGAGTGTAGCTCTCTGCTGTAGATAAACAAGTTGTGCAGCCATGACAATGCATGTCTTTCAGTTCCATTTGAAACATCTTGTCAGATGTCTGCTCCTGACATGCTCTCTCTCTCTCCCTCTCTCAGTGCAAGCTGATTGTATGCCAGATGAGCAATACTCGATGCAAACCACTGAGTTTGTTGTTGTTGCCGATGACAGCTGTGGTGTTGCTAGTGATATCTGGGACTTTGCAGAATGGTGAAATTACCGTCCTTTACATATGGACCGCCATAGTCCTCCTCACTCACATACACTATGGAGTATCAGTTGTAAGTAACGACACACACAGATTGCTTATTAGTTAATTAGTCCTGAAAAATTGTATTAATTCAATTTATAGAAATGCCTTATAAGTGAATTTTTAATATATAATTGTTATAATAATTTTGAATTATCATGTTTAATATATATGTGTGTGTGTGTGTATACTGTATGTATGTGTGTGTGTATATATATATATATATATATATATATATATAAAATGTATAATTTATAATTCATTATTAAACGTTATAATGATTGTGATATTACTATAATATGAAATAATATGGTCAAAATGGCTATATATTAAATGACTTATAATAATACATTTTTATAAAAGTAAGTTATGTTCTATAAACATGTAATTATGATATAAAACATAATAAATGTAATCATTTTCATAACTCTCAATTCTTTATGCACAACCACGCTTAAATATTTATCATTCTAGTCTTTTTTTCTTCTGTTTCTCTGTGCAGGTGAAGCAGCTGAGTGATCATTTTAACATATACGCTTTCTCACTAAAGAAACCCAATTCGGATTGACAAGACGAGGAGAAAATCGGCCTGAAGGCTGCTGAGGTTTAAGCTATCTCAGCATGCTCTTCAGCTAGCCGACTCTCACCAATCACCAAGGAGACACAGCTAACAACAGGAATCCAAATTGTACTGACCAAATGCGCCGCCTTATTCTGAGGATGCTGCTCAATCAACAAATGAATGGAGCTGCACCACATGGTCCACTGATCCCTGAGGCAGAGCTGTGCCATGGGGCTCACAGAGCCCTGAGGCAGAGCTGCACCACAGGGCCCACTGTGCCCAGAGGTGGAGCTGCGCCATAAGACATATTGGGCTCGGACACACAGTTACACTATGGGACTCAATAGCTCAGAAAAACAGGACCCACTGAGCCCAGGACCTACAGTGCCTCAACTTGCAGCTGTGTAACAGGGCCCATTCCTCCTAGAAAGAGCTGTATTGTGTTGCTCGCTCCGAGCCGAGACGGTTTGGTTGTCTGGTATCCGTGAAGCTGGGGATTTTGCTTGTTTCCTAAGGAAATGTGCTTTTCAGCTGAGATACTAGGAGCCTTGAACGGTTAATCTCACTTACACGCTCTCAGATGTGTCAGGCGCAAACCACATGATGATGAATACACACAGGATGTGATGAATGTCTTTAGCTTATTCGATTTGAAGATTTTATTTACATCTAATTTTGACCTCAACTGCTCAATTTGGGGAATAATTTATAATAATAATATATATATATATATATATATTTTTTTTTTTTTTTAATAAGACGCATTATTAAATTAATGTTTCTGTAATGGACAGTATAAGCCGACTGTGAAAACAGTCTAATTTTCAGTTAATATGAAACTTATTTATATGTATGAGGGAGCAGGGATGTTAGATGCTTATTTAAATCTATGGTGCTTTTGCTGATCTCTACAATTATACAAAATTTTAATAATGACATGACAAATTTAAACAACCACAACTAGTTATCTATAATATCACACAGAGCTCAAACCACAACCTCATCTGACCGATTGAATTTGTATAACTACTGCAACTGGGATATTTGTTTGTTTTCGTTTCCTTTTTACATTGGTGATGGTGTGTCTGCGTGCCGATTTTCAATTTTTTTTTCAGTTTTCTTTTTGTTTGCTTCACTAGTTGGCTTTTATTGAGTTTATTTGTGCTTAAATGAAGAGTGCGCTTCAAACCCTGACCAGGAGAGGGTGCACTTGGAGTGAGCGAGTCAAAACTCGCTCCGTCTATAAACACAATAAAAGCACTAGTCTGTGTGCCACCAACATGTCCGTTAAACCTGCAAACTGCAGGTGTCATGGCCTGCGTCAAGCTCATTCCAGCATTTAGTCTGTTTTTTGTGCTTGTTTCGTTTACGTATCTTATTTTCTGTTTGGTGGACTGAGGGCTTATAAACGGTAATAGGATTTTTTAAACTTTCACTGGTTGTCTGAAGTGTGTGAGTTGAATGTATGTGTAAATATATGGATGAGTGAGTGTGTATGCGCATATGTACTGTATGTATATATCTGTGTATGTGTTTTACACTTATACACTCACTCTGGAAACCTCATGCCTCCATATATTCTGTTTCTCTGAGATGAGAGCCTAAACATGTACAGTCTATTCATGTTGTTATAACATTGTATTGTTTTTCATCTTGCTTTTATTTATCTTCATAATATAATGGGATGCATATTTCTTATCTTCCAAATACCTTCCGTTTCATATGAATTGAGAAATTATATGGATAAAGAACTTACATACTTTAACTGTTATATCCCAAGTAAATTTTTTTCTTTGTCAATATCTAATTACTGTCTAGTACACTTTTGCAATATATTATTTGTTAAAGAATGTGTGATGACACTCATTCTAAAGGACACTGTTGCAAAATGTAGATCAGAAAGCTTTTAGCCAGCAGATGGCGGTTTTTTTGTTTGTAAGAAGTAGTAGAACTTTATATTTTTTTGCATAGAGTCTGATGGTAGTCCCTCCGAGGGTCAAATTCACTACGCGAATCAGCACATTTTAAATTTTTAGTGCACAGAATATCAGAGGCTGTGGCTGCTTGACGTGTTTTGTTTGTGTTACTATTATTATAATTTTTAAACTAAACATCCCTCTTAAATGTGACAGTTTTGGTTGCAGGAGGACTCTTGTCAAGTGCTGTATAATTGCATTTGTGTGAAGCTTTGGAGAACAAGCACTTTTTTTTTTTTTTAATCTAAAGTGGGATGAAACCACTCAAACCTCTGCATACTGTAAAACAAAATCCAGCCATGTTGTAACATTATCTTGTTGTGCTGCCCCATTAAATGTAAGTGTATCCACAGTATCATTTTGTCCTATTGCAGATTTTGACACCCCAGTCCCAGGACAGGCAGGATTTCACTCAGAGGAACAGTACATCATGTGTGTTTCAGATACTGAATAGTGCACCACCAATGTTTTGTTTTATGGAATTAACCATTATTGTGGAAGATAATACCATGGTATTGGCATTGCACATTTTGGTAATTTTTCATTAGTTAATGCATATATTTTTCTGAATATAAAAAGTTGTATCACAATAGAGGACATGTGAAAGTGAGTTTTGAGAGAACCCAGTTGACATTGTGCCCTTTTGCCTCATTCAGGGGTTCCCCAACTTTTTTTTTTTTTTTTGTCAGCTGAATCCCTTAGACTTAAAATATTTATTTGAAGTATCCCATGAGATTTAAAGTCAATATTTCCGTAATTGTAAATTATTACAATTACATAAATTTAACAAGTTCACATTACCTTATGTCAGTTAATGACATGCAACTAAAAATTAAGCATTTAATCTTTAAGCAAATGCTTTATTTTGAAAATTATTTACTTACAGCGCTGCACAACTTTTTTGTTATATTGCCAATTAAACTGTAATATGATTAACTTTTGTAGCTGGATTTTAAGGTGGACTCAAGCCTCAATTTAGTTGTGATAGTGTCTCAGTCCACATTATTCACACTGCTGTTCTTAGGAACCAAATTAAATTCAACAATAATAGTTATTATTTTAAAACAGTAATGTATTTCTGTCTTGAATGTTTTATAATAAGAGTTTAAATTACAATGCTGTAAATTAAAAATGTGATACTATTACGTTTTATTTTACACATTTTTCATGTCTTAAATTCTTTTCAAATGTTCAAACTCTTGAGCCCCAGTTTCACAGACAAGGCTTAAGCCTAGTTCTAGACTAAAATGTAAGTCTTAGCTGTTTCAACTGAAATAAATTTGCACTGACTGATCTTAAAATATATCAGCGCCTTTGTTTTGTCTCAGAATGCACAAAAGTAATGTTTTTTTCTAAGCATGTTTATAAAAATTACTTAAATGTCCTAACTGAACTATGGCCTAATCCTGGTTTAGTCTAAGCCCTGACTGTGAAACCGGGCCTTTGTGTTTCAAATTCAAGTTTTTTATTTTAGCACAATACTGGTGAAATGCTGTAAACCTCTATCTACAAAAATGTTGGAAATAATGCGTACATTGTGCTTCCAAGTGCATGTTAAGCTCAGCATGCCGAGATGAAGTAGTTTGCTTCATTTACTGAGTGACACTGAAAACATCATAAGCTGCTGGATTATACAATAGCCTATAACAGTTGTGAAATTTTGCAAGTGTGTGTGCTTTGACTTTTAAAAAAGTTTACCTAGCAATCTAGGTGAAATTTGGATACATGTCTGAGCAGTTCTTTGATGTTCTGTGAAGTTTCATGATCTTGAGATATTTACATTTATGTATTTAAGTAGAAGCTAGATGCATTGTAAATGTAAATTTACATTTAGTCTAATAATTCTGGGATGTTTTTATACCACATGTAAATCATTTGCACTAGTTCATTTTGTGTAGATGTACAAAAGTACAATACATAGACCTATATTTGTTACAAAAGTGTTAGCAGTAAGCATTGATCTTGTAGTGTGATTTAAGTGAGCTGTGACATTCATAGGCCTATGTATTTAAGCCCACCAAAGTGTTGCTTTGATGCAGTTCAGAGTGTCTATTATTATTATTATTATTATTATTATTATGTGTATTTTAACCCATATTCAGTAACTAGGCCTATATGTATTATTGAATTGCTCTAACACCCGTGTTGCAGTGTTGTGGCTGTTTGAGGGTTAGGACACTTTGGCGGGATAGTCCTGGTCCTAAACTGACAGTTAATCGGAGGTTGCATGAATTAAACAACGACAGTGTCAGTGTAATTTTCCTGGAGCGCAGTCCGTTTTGTGCGTGGCTGACCCGCTGCCTCGAGTGGGACCGCACCGTGCTGCCCGGGAGAGCGCGCTCAATAATGCATGCACGTCATTGGAAACCGGAGAAGGCCGGTGTATAGCCGTTATTTCCTGGGAAATGCGAGTCAGGGCGAGGTGCTGACAGTCCAGCCTCTGACGCACCTCAAGTTACACAGAAATCTTTGAACTTGAAGACGTGTTTCCCGCCTCGTGCACTAATGCAAATAGTTTTTCGTGCAGTTGTAAGTTTTGCTAAGTTACTATTAGCCCCGTGTGGTGTCACTTATGTTTGACCCAGAAGCCCCGGCACTCATCTTTTATTCAAACCGGAATTAACGGCGCGTACCTTAGTGACGATAAACTCGAGGTTAATAACGGCTCAAACGCCGCGTGACCCTTCAGTTCATCAAAGCACGGGACGTGGGTCTTAAAAATTTTCGCGTTATTTGATCGGGGCAGTGTTCGGTGTTTGCTAAACAAAAAATTATGATTGCGATAGTTTGATATTATAAATACTCAACAAATTAGACATTCGTTGAGGCATTTAATTCTAGATTATTATATATGTGACCCAGGGCCGTAGCTGGGATTTGCGGGGCCCCGGTGCAGGTTGTACCAGTGGGCCCTGTTTGAAATTTTTATGTTCATTCTATTTATTTATTTATTTGTGCTATTTACACAATGTTTAAGTTTTTTGTTTGTTTGTAGGTGTCCAGGTACAGAAACCGAATAGCCTAATCAATAGCACTGCATAGTCTTCACTGTAAAAATTCACATTATCACAGTTTATTTGCTATAATTTAGAAAATGGTAATAAAATGACAAGAACTCAGAGTTAAACTGTCTCAGAACAAATTTATCTTGATAATGTCAGATAACTTTGACAGAAAGGTATGTAATGGATTACAATCAGCCAAAAATTCAGACAACTGTTAGTATGAAAATATTTACACAACTATCAATACTTTGTTGACCAATTACCAAGCAATGCTTAATTTTGTTCAGTCTGTGGTGTAAAAAGGTCGCACTAGCAATTAAAGAAAAAACACTTAAGCAAAACATGGTCAGGTCAAAGTGTCTGAATAACTTTTGGTCCCAAAATTTTTTTTTTTTTTTAATCAATTTTACTGGTAGTCCACTGTATGAAGAATTTTTTGGTATAGTATGTCACAGTTTATTTATTTTGCTATACTCACTTACATAAATGAACTATAGTGTCCTGCACCCAGGGGCGCCGTAAGGGGGAGG
The DNA here is from genome assembly GCA_021397915.2 of Tor tambroides. NCBI lineage: Eukaryota > Metazoa > Chordata > Actinopteri > Cypriniformes > Cyprinidae > Tor > Tor tambroides. The sequence goes on along the minus strand of JAFVLL020018393.1, from coordinate 44,867 downwards.
AAGACTAGGACGATTATAAGGGCCCGACGATGGAGGGGGGGCCCACCGAGGGGGGAACGTGATCGTGTTCTTCACGGCGGCTGCGGACCGTGATTGCGATTTTTACCGAGGGGGAATCTTTCACATCATTTTCTGTTTGCATGTTTAAACTGAGATTTGTATTTGTTCGTTCAGGTGCAGGACGAGGCGAAGGAGAGCTGGGTTTGGTGCTGCTGTCCGTGAGACACGGCTCTCTATGTGCAGACCGAACACGGCGCGTGGGGTACTCAGTTGAGTTTTTCTGCGTCTTGTGTTTGAATGCTTTAAACTCTTTTGAATGTTTAAAATGTCAAGGCTTAAAAACATGTGCAAATGATAAGCTTTTGTGGCGATCTGCAGCAGTGGCCCGTCAACTGTCCTGAGCATCTTTTTAGGCTGGCCTCAGCCAGTCGGTTGAGATCGCCGGGGCCCCCCCTCAGCCGTGGGCCCCTATAATCTTCACCATTTTTCACTAGCGACAGCCCTGATGTGACCTGTAGTTGCACTGCCAGCACACATTTTGTCTCACAGAATTGTTTAAAATCTTGATATGTAGGCCTTAAAAGTCATCCTGGCTGAAAAAAAACCCAATAGAAACCATCACAGAAATTCTAATGGTTTCCACTACAAATACCATTACAAACATTTCAAACCATCAACTTTTGACCATTAAAACCATTAAAAAATGGTTTTCTGTAGTCTGTTTTGGGACATATTCCATCTGGATTTAGTGTTTTTTTAACAAGCAATAGAAGGTTACCAATTACCAGTAGAAACCCACAAGGTCCATTACAGTTTCCATTAAAACCAATACAAGTCCCATTATGTCCAGTAAAACCATTACAAATTTTGTGATGGTGTCTACTGTTTTTTTTTTTCAGTAGGGATGGGAATACAGTGAATATAATTATTTTCTACCTTATTCCTAAACGCGGAAGTACAGTGACACCGTGTCTACACCGCTGCGCAGCAACAGCTAAAGTCTGTCTACATTGGACGCGACAAAGCGACCGTTGAAAATCATTTGAAATTTGTGTCACCACGTCATGAAGAGAACGCGGCAGCAACTCGGGGATATCGTGCCGCTGGCATCCGGTGTAGACACGCCTATGGGTGAGACTTCCGGTTTATTAACGAGAAGAATAACAACGTGCAGTAAACGGCAAAACTGCATTATAAACGAGTGTGTTCACAATTAAGATAATACACTTAAACAATATGGTGAGAGACATCAATTTGCGGTATCAAGCAGCAAAATGAGAGTTTTGTACAGCTAAAAATAGCTGGAAGCAAATGAGACCGGAAGCAAGACCCATAAAATTTACAAATGGCCGTGCCCATTTTACCTGAAGAATAAGGTGGATAATTATTTCAAATTATATTCATATAAAAATATGTATTATAGAAATCGTTAGTCAGACCAGTAAACACAAACTATTGGAAAAGTAGCCTAAAAGTCAAGTCTATAATGACTCAGTTTGACTAATGATTTATTATGTTTGGTGTTAGGCAAGTTTGGGCTTGTTTAAGGCAAGATTGGGCTTCATGGGTGCTCACCCTGACACAGGCCACTGGATAAATTGTTATTAACATTCCTGAAGCTCAAACTGTATAGTGTGCCGCTTGCAACACCAAAGTTGTGGTTCGATTCCCAGAAAAGCACAAAATGATTAACAACAAACAGTATACTTTGAATGCAATGCAAGTTGCTTTGGATAAAATTAATTAGCCAAATTAACTGACTGCAAATGCAACTCTCTCTGTAGAGTACAAATAAGAAATGGGGAGAGCAAGAATAAGAGACTGTTAAACTAAACTGCTATGCAGGACTGGTCTATATTCTATTCCTGGCTGTCTCAAGGGTTTAATACATTGATGTGATCTTCCCACGGTGACGTTCCTCTTCATCACTGGGTTGCCCGGTACAGTAAGATACCCCTGTAGCGTCCTTCTTAAGTCACCGAGGTGGGACATATTAGTTCTTTTCCTCTATGGTGTGTTTAATTAAAGCAGAGACAGATGGGATTGTCTTGGAGGTAATGGTAGCACCCTGGTAATGTCCAGACATTAGGTCATTGATCCATTTGAGGTCAGACCACTGCTTGATGTATTGCTGGACATGTTCACATACTTGTGTATTTGGACATGTAAGATACAGTTAAAATGAATGCTACTGCATTATACTGCAAAATATTACACCAAGCGACATTTACTTTAAAGAAATGTATTTCAATCACCATTCAAAAAAATGAAATCAAAGTTGGCATGTAGATTATAAAACAACAGACATTATTTAAAATGAATAATAAAATGAACATACATATGAACAATTTGTAGTTGTGAAAGGTTAATGGTTAAAGGTTAACAATGTTCTGTTGTATTAAATGCGATAAACACCTGCATGGATTTGAGGAGAACTGACTTCGTACATTACCGTTCAAAAGTTTTAGGTTGTTTAAAAGAAATTAAGTTTTATTCAGCAAGGATGCATTAAATTGATCAAAGGTGGCAGTAAAGAGAGTTATAATGTCAAAAAAGAGCACAAGTGTTTTCAACATTGATAATTAGAAATTAGAAAGTGTCATGAACATCAAATTAGCATATTAGAATGATTTATGAAGGATCATATGACACTGAAGACTGGAGTAATGACTGCTGAAAATTCACCTTTTTTACTGTATTTTTGTTCATATAAATTCACCTTCTTTCAATAACATGAAAAACGTATTGAACAGTAGTTTACATTTGCTAAAAGTCATCTTGACATCAAAATGAGTTGAGTATTTTTGCAAAAATGTTTAGAAAAGTAAAGTTACTTCTGAAAAGAATTGAAAGGATCACATTTGTTTGCAGATGCCACTTAGTTGTGTTATATTGTTACCTAATGCAATAAAATTCATACTAACTGTTGAAAAAAAGCTGGATTATATAATCGCAGGATATTTAAGTGTCTGACTTGGCTCTTCGGGAACTATGTGGTTACAAGTCTGAGTTGAGGTGCAGACATGCCACACTCACTTCAGATCAATCTCTCTCCAGCACACATATCTATACACGCACACACAAAGGCCAAGCCCCCTCAGCACCATATCGTGTACCAAAACAAAGTGTTCATAATTCATGAGCTCCTCACCAGCTGAAAAGAGGGAAAGATTCCTTTACATGTCCATTATTCAAAACCCTTCTGGCCATTGGGGAGCAGCCACAACACAGTTGCTCATTTAACATACACGTTACAAAACACCCACACCCTTAAATTAGCCTAATTAGATGTCTACAATTAGGCGAGCAGTCCAGGATTGTGTATCCTGTCAATTTATTTGTAAGATAAGTTGTAAAAAAAAAAAGACGTACCAAAATTACATTGCCACATTCTTGAATAATAGTTTCCTACTTTATTGTACTGTAAGCATCAAACAAAATGCCAGTATAATACTTCAATTATATTAGCCATATTCCTCACAAGCTGGCTTATGGATCCTCATCCTTTGGCACCGACTGGCATAGTTGAGTGATGCCACTGAGATGCATTCATTCATAAAGCGAGAAACATGATAGCAGCTTAAAACCTACAATGGGCTTCAGTCAAATCCCAACCAGACAATTAAGAAACCTAAGAGTAGTCAAATTGTCCTGGGACCAATGGATTAGGGTAGGAAAAAGAGGATGAAGAGCAAGAGGGGAGGTAATGGGAAGATATGTTGATTTTAATATGATAACATATTGTATCTCATTCTTCTTCCTGAAGCAGTTAGCTTATTGTCAGCAAGTGGCATAATGTTGATTACCACAAATAAATTAGAGTGAGGCACTTACAATGGAAGTGAATTTAGGACAAAACACTGCAGGTGAATAAGGTAAAGATTCTAACTTATACCAGTTTGATTAATCACAGTACATTAAGACAACTGTTTTGTAGATGTAAAAGTTGTTTAAAAATATGCAAATAAGGTATTATAAAATTAAATATACACTCATTTGCATACATTTCTCTAACAGAAATCTGAAAATTGAATAAAGTCATGTTCGAAATCCTTGTTACATTTTGTTGATATATTAGAGGGAAAGATTTTTACAGAGGGGGATTTGGATATCTATTTTTTATCACTCCACAAGTCACAAAATATTGTCAGAAAAAAAAATTATATATATATATATATATATGTTTTTAGGAATACAATTTTATATAAACTAGGCAGATAATACAAACTCCTCTGTAAAAAGCTTCAGAATATAGATAGGAATAAAACTGAAAGGTTTGGTATACTGTATAAGTGCTTCTTTTTTTTCTTTTTTTTTTGAAAAATTGATTTTTCAGAAAACAGTCTTAGAAGATATGTATTGTAATTGAAATCTATAGATACAAACTGAGTGAAGTAAAATAAACACACATATTTTGGTTGTTTTCTGTCCACTAGTCTCATATGTTATGGATGCAAAATAGCCAATATCTCAAAACTGGCAGTTGTTTGGAAAAACAATAGTTTTGCCTGTAGACGAATCAAAATGATTTGTTTTGTGGTAATCAACATTATACCACAAATGCTGTTGACTCAACCTGACTTGTATTGAACCCAGCATATTCCATTTGGGAAGGCTTCAAATCCTCAAATGTCACCCGAAATCCATTCTGAGTATTTCTGTCTTTTTGTCAGATTTGTTTTGTAAAGCAGACGGAAGCATTGGTAAGTTGAGGTCAGTGACTCTGCGCTGTATAGCTGTTCGCAACTGAACAGAGTTTCTTTTCGCAGTATTACTGGGGATACCGATCCCTCCTCCCCCTCCCGTTCCTGTGTTCCTCTTCTCCTTTGCATGTCTCAGGTTTTTAATGACGAGAGCTTGTTGTCTCTGAGATGGAAACAATGGCGGTTTGGACCCATTTACTAAGAAAGGTGAGGAGCCTGTGCCAGGCGTTGTGTGGCGCGTAAGACCAACCCAAGTGACTTTTCTAGGCGCGGCTTCCTTCAGTGTTCCAGTGTGACGTAGTCGAGGTAAAGGGGAGGTTTGTGTTGTGCTTTCCATTGCACTGAGGTGCCGAGCATTGTAGGTTTTCTCCTCAATGGCCAGTAATAGATCCTTGAAGCGCTGTCCCGTTCTGGGAGAAGCCCCTTTGTCGGAATAGAACGTCTGTAACTTCTCTAACTTGTCATCAGGCTGATGTTCGTATTCCAGCGCTTGATATTTGTCAGAGTAAGCCGGTCTCAGATCATGTGGTTTGATTGGTGTTTTCATTGTCTGGGAGTCTCTAGAGGTGTCTATAGTTACAGTGGCGTCACAAGGGGCGGAGTCACAAAGTTTGGTGCCACTTCCCTCTCTGCAGGAACACTTAGGCGGTGAGACACAAAGCATCTCCTTCTCACCAAAAGTTAAGACTGAAATATACACATATACAAATTCTGTCAGCTGAGTATGCATTGTATGAATTTTTAAATTAAGTTTTAATATAGTATGGGACCTAAATAGGGTGACCATTTGGTTACAGGACAGTAGATGTGATTTTGTGGGATGGTCCGGGACGTGTGTGAGAGATAAATGTACTACTATTAGACTATGTAAATACTGATGATGATTGGATGATAAGATGCTTTAAATCATCATCAGTAAGTTTTGTTAATGATGACCAGCTCTGTGACTGGCACTCAAGTGATTGCCTAGGTTCAAGTGATAGGGCACAGTGTACTTTACTCCACGGGACCTATTCCGACTACGAATTATAATGAAATGAGTAACAGGCTAGTAGGTTAATATCACATTTTATACTAAAAAAAAAAATCTCCTTAAACAGCCAAAAAAAAAAGAGTTTGTTCCTTTATTAGACTATGCAAACATTAAATGTGTTTCACTGGATTCAGTGCATTTTTTGTTGGATCTGGCAGCTCTGACCAGGACGTTTCTACCCAGTACGTGTCTAGAAGAAGTCCTGGCTGGTGTAGCTGTATACAATTTTTAATGAGGTTAACATTGATTCCTTTGCTCCGTCCAGTCCTCATCAGTGGAAAAAAAAAAACCTCTCTAAGAATGCGTTATTTGGTTATTACCCCTGCTCTAGCTAGAACATGAAGACTATTTTTTTATTCTATAAAATACATCAGGTAATAGCCCACTTGTAGTTTTTTTTATATATCTTGAAAAAAGGTTGCTAAATGGGACTACAGAGGTTAAACCGCATCATGCCGAACAGGTAATCTCATCTACTCACTCAAACTTTCCAGCTTCTAGATTTTAAGATTAAAAAGACTGAACGAGTTGTCTTAGTGATGGCGATGTTGAAGTTGTACACTCGTGGTGTATTTTGTTTATTGTGTAACTTCAGCTTTTTACTTCTAATGATTGTATTTAGGCTTCAAAATTCAGTTTGTTAATTGATTATCTGGTTGGCTTACAAAAATACTCCATCCTTGCAGCGCTCTATTAGTGGTATAAGAAATGAACATTACCCTTAGGAATCAGCCCACCATGTGTCTCGACCAGTATGGCAATCTCATTAGCTGTATCCACGGGCAGGGAGGAGGGGGAATCTGCTCTGTCCACTAGGCTTGGCTGCTTTGGTCTGTTGGTCTCCACTGTCCTTTTCGTGCCACTCTGGGCATCTCTGTCCTGTGATTGGCTCCTCTGGGTCTTACTGGCCTGCCTTGAGCTCCTCTCATTGGCTGTGTCACTCTGAGGAGACTAGTGAAGGAATAGTTTGTTAAATGTTTTGTGTTTACATGATCAATTTAGACACAAGATAGAATTCTTGGATACAGAAGTATAGCTGGACAGTTTACCTGCTGCTGACTCTTTGCACTTGCATTGCTTCTCCCTCTCGACAAGCCCTTGTTCAGAAGATTCCATTCGCTGTTCTCTTCTCTCTGAGGACAATCATGGACATGTTAGCTGTAATCCAAAACCTAACAATTAGCCAACCTAGAAGGCATCATTGCATGTATTGTGATCAGTCTTCTCCTCCAAGATGGAGGACAAAAGAAATGCTGATAAGCACACTTGTACTTTACGATGCATCGATTTTAAAATACTGATAATTCATTTTATATTATGGTCAATTAACCAATAAATTATCGATACACAGATAAATGGTTGAAATTAAAATTCAACATTATATTGTGTGAATAGAGTAAAAATGAAACACTAAAATTAAAATTAATCAATTTAAATGCTGTAAGTGAATTTAGGCATCACAACATAATACTGTACATATGGTGAGATGTGATAAATATTACATTTAACATTATTAGTATTAATTAGTATTTTAAAGATTAAATTGAATGTTAAATCACAGCAAATGTAGCTTGAATGTAAAAAGAGATAAATTAGTATGACAATGAAAAAAAAAGTAATACTGACCTATGTCCAATGTGATATACAGTACTGTTCAAAAGTCTATGGTCAGTAATTTTTTTTTTTTTTAGAAATAAAAAAAAAATGAATCTCTTTATTCAGACACATTAAATGAATCAAACGTGACAATAAAAACATTAATCAAAAAATCCTGAAAAAGTAATCCCAGTTTCCACTGAAGACTGGAGTAATGAAAAAAAAAATCACCTTTGCCATCACAGAAATAAATGACATTTTAAAATATTTTTTAAACAGAAAAAAGTCATTTCAAATTGTAATAATATTTGACAATATAACAGTTTTTACTGGATTTTTGATCAAATAAATGCAACCGTGGTGAGTATAAGAGATTTCTTTTGAAAACTTTATACATATATCAAGCATATATCATTCTACCTTCATGGTCCTCACTACTTTCTGATGCCTGGTGAGTTTTTTCAGTAGTAGATGGTAGCAAGCCAAAACGGTTGACGGCTTGTTGCTGATGACAGTGTGGATGATATCAGATAGACCATAACCTAGAGATTCAGTCATGTAGTTTAACACAGCTGTATTCAGATCCTCAGGACGCAGCCTAAAAAAGTAACAAAGAACACAGATATCAGGAAATGCTGAACTGATTTTTCAAGGTGTTTGTCTTTTTGTGCATCTCTATGTCTGTTCCTTAGCATTAGATTTCATTTTACAGGTACCTGTTTTTATGAGTGACAGTATGGAGGGGTCTTTTGGCATAACCCTCATTCAACCATTGCTCCTCAATTGCTGCTTTTATTGTTGGCCTTTTTGCTGGTTCTGGCTCCAACAGAGACAAGACAAACTGTACAGCCGCTAGAGAGAAATAAAGAACGAGAACACTGACATCTTGACACTGCTAAAGGAGTCTCAAAACTCTGTTTTAACCTTACACAGAAGATCTCAACACTGATTTGTCAGAGGAGTGAGTGTATGTGTGTGTGTCCGACCCAGACTGAACTTCTCAAGGTTTCTCTTACAGAAGGGCAGATCAGATTTAAGAAGCACTTTGCTCCCCTGTTCCACCTTCTCAACCTGGGGGGGAGACTACTCAGTTCAGAGTGCCAGTTTGGCACTGTGATGACTGTGTGTGTGTGTGTGTGTGTGTGTGTGTGTGCGTGCACTGAGGTGAAGGTAGTGTTTGTGTCAGTAGACAGTGACGATCACATTTACTCATTCACTTAGACTGCCATTACAGGCAGCCTCAGGATGCCAACAAAACATACAAAATGGCATACCGGAAGCTTCTATGTTATTTAATTTCAACCATACTTCACCCACAACATTGACTGTATGACTGTAACCTTTATCTGCTGCTTTATAAAGTTGCTTCTATCTGATTTAACACATCAAATAGAATTGTTTGGTATAAATGAATATATTTAGGTTGATTCAGTGATATTAAATGATATTATTTACCATTTATGTTAACTTCCAGTATCCAAAGTAACACTACTAAATGACTATTTAGTACATACTGTAGCTGTATGCATTTGCATCTGTTTCATTAAATGCTTCCTTCACTTTGATGGTTTTCTTTTTAATAAACAATGTATGTGCTGGTTCAGAGAAACAGGAGGTGATTCACCATACGTAATGTACAAACTACGTAATGATCTAGTGTAATCTGCAACCCAATCGGGAAACCCGGCCGGGTTCTGTTCCACTAGCAGACATTTTGCATCATCATGTTTGTAGTGCATCTATTTTTGCGACTGGTTAATATACTCTGTTATTAATATTCATGATAATTAATATTAATGTGCCGGATCAGATGATCTCACAATCTGATTGAGAAGAAGGACATTTTGAAATGCACAACTTCTCTCAACACCTTTTATCTCGCTAGGTTTTGGGCTAGAGGATATAAACATCATTAGGTCAATAAAAAGTCAATGGGAAAAAATCAATGGAAAGTGTGTGTATACTTTACCTTTGCTGATGTCCGATGGTATCGGACTGATTTCTCCATTCACCATTTTCTGACGAAGTTGCTTGATATTGAAGGGCTCCACCGTAAACGGCAGAGTGCCAGTTAACATGGCAAACATGCTCACACCCCTACACAAACACACAGAAACACACACAATCTTAAATGAATGATGCATTTATATAGCGCTTTATTGTGTATTGCTGTACACCCAAAGCGCTTTACAATCATGTGGGGGGGGGGTTCTCTCCTCAACCACCACCAATGATCTTCATCAATAACCTGCATTAAAAAGATACCCATCTTTATTTAAAAAACACACACACACACACACACACACACACACAAGTTGACGTAAACCGCATACATATGCTAGAAGACATACACATATACTCTGTGTACTCACACAGACCACACATCCACTTTAGGGCCGTACTTCCTGTGGGCCAGCAGTTCAGGAGCTGCGTAAGCAGGACTGCCACACTGTGTGTTCAGCAGCTCCAGAGAGAGAGAATCTGCCTTCAGAGTGTTACTCAGTCCAAAGTCTGCACACAAACACACTTATATGTTAGTGTACTTGCATACAAGCACATACTACTGTCCACAGTTTCAGAAACTTTAAACGGCAAACTATATGCAGACTAATTCCTGGTTTCTTTTTTCTTTCTTAGATGTTTTTGAAATTAGGCATTTAAGAATAATATATAAATCATACAGATTTCAGAAGCCTAAAATGAAATACATGAATACAAAGATGAAGGAGACAGCGAACAATGGAATTGACCCATTCATCCTCACTACAGTGACTGTGATCATATCATGAGTTGTGATATTCCTCATTTGTAAGTGGCTTTGGATAAAAGCGACTTATTGCAAATAAGGATGTGCCTCCTGTGTGCTTGCGTTTGTTTACACTACTGTAACCATAACGGTTGGCTATTCTCAGAGGTCAAAGGTCAAGCTACTGATTTTTCACAGTAAGAAAGCTTTGACAAAAATTTTCCTCAGATTAAAAGATGTACATTTATGTAAAAAGAGTCAAACGGCAAGACACACTCACCTACTATCTTAATGTTGTTGTGCTCATCCAGCAGGAAGTTCTCAATCTTCAAGTCCCTAGTTAACAAACACAAAATTCAGAGGTGAAGGAGGTCAGTTAAAAAAAATACAATAAATAAAATAAAAAAGCACACTTTAAACCTAGTTATTTACTTATGAATTAAAGTACATTTTCAGTTTTAATTTTAGTTGAAGTTTTAGTATTTTATGTTGTTATGTGCTTTTGTCATATAAGTTTTTGTTATTATATTTCTATTTAGATTTATTTTTATTTACATTTTAGTTTTGGGAACTTTTGTATTTAAACTTATTACAGTTAGTTTCCAAGGCAACATTTTTAATTTTCATTTTAGTGTTTTAAGATTTTCTTTAACCATTTAATGTTCATATTTTATTTTATTTCTGTTTTATTTTAAAACTTTCTTCAGTTAAACAAGGAGAAAACTGAAGTCATTGCATTTGGAAACAAAGATGAAGTTCTCAAGGTGAATGCATACCTTGACTCTAGGGGTCAAACTACTAAAAATCAAGTCAAAAATCTTGGTGTGATTCTGGAGACAGACCTTAGTTTTAGTAGTCATGTCAAAGCAGTAACTAAATCAGCATACTATCATCTCAAAAACATTGCAAGAATTAAATGTTTTGTTTCAAGGCAAGACTTGGAGAAACTTGTTCACACCTTTATCACCAGCAGGGTGGATTATTGTAATGGTCTCCTCACCGGCCTTCCAAAGAAAACCATTAGACAGCTGCAGATCATCCAGAACACTGCTGCCAGGATTCTGACTAGAACCAGAAAATCTGAGCATATCACACCAGTCCTCAGGTCCTTACACTGGCTTCCAGTTTCATTTAGGATTGAATTTAAAGTACTTTCACTCGTTTATAAGTCACTCAATGGCCTAGGACCTAAATACATTGCAGATATGCTTACTGAATATAAACCTAACAGACCACCCAGATCATTAGGATCGAGTCAGTTAGAAATACCAAGGGTTCACACAAAACAAGGGAAGTCCGCTTTTAGCTATTATGCCGACAGCAGTTGGAACCAGCTTCAAGAAGAGATCAGATGTGCTAAAATATTAGCCACATTTAAATCCAGACTCAAAACTCATCTGTTTAGCTGTGCATTTGTTGAATGAGCACTGTGCTACGTCCGAACTGACTGCACTGTATTTTATAATCATTTTCTATTTCTGTTTTAAATTCATTTTAAATCAGTTTCTAATTCCATGTCTTTATTATTTTTAATTCCTTGTTTCTATTGCTGTGATTATTTTTTATTTTTTATTTTATTTATTTATTTTTTTCTTAACTTTTTTACTTCCTTTTATGTAAAGCACTTTGAATTACCACTGTGTATGAAATGTGCTATATAAATAAACTTGCCTTGCCTTGCCTTTATTTCAATTACTGAAAACCAAATTTCAGTTGTTTTTTTTTATTTAACAATAACAACACTGTTTTCCACAGAAGCACAAAATGCTTTTAGGACCAACTTTCACTCAGATTTTAATTATGATAATATAATGTATTAAACTAGAAAAAAATAAAGATATAGATGCATTTTTACTAGTGTTCTCATACTTTGGGACCCTACTGTTCATATATACTGTACATACATACAAACAGCAGTATGGGTACAGCTGAAAAGGGAACTCAGATCACCTCACTTCATGTGTGGAAACACATGACCAGCCAAGAACCTCTAGCAGCACACAAAATGTAATGAAAAATGTGAATTAAAAGGGGATTTGTATGAAAGAACAGAGCTACGAGACATATTGTTGGTGATATCTCTGCTTGGTGGTCCTGGATGTTCAGTCATTCTGCCAAGTTTTACTTTTACACTCCCCCCTCCACTTTTTCTTTTATCTTACTCCCGCCTTCTCCCTTTCTTTCCACTTCATAATAAACACTCACACTCACTTTGACGACCGCACGCTCCTCACATTTAATATGAAATTGTATGAAAAGCCTATAAAAATATCATAGCCCTCAAAGTTATTTTCATTTCTCTCCACTTTTACTGACATGGCTGACATCTCAAAGCCCAATGGGCGGCCTAATGTTCCTCAACTCACACACACATACAGACGCTGTCCCTAAAATGTCCAAAGTACAAAGAAAAGTTGGAAAACTATTTCAAATCTGCCCATATTAAAGTTCTTTGACAGACATGACGTGTATTAGGGGAAAACTGGACTGGCTTTTTGGAGCATTGTTAATGTGTGTCGTACAGAGAGGTTAGCAGAGACAGACTCAAAGGCATAAAGTGGGTGTTTGTAAAGCCGGTTGATAAAATAGTTTGATTTGGGTTGATTAATGTCATTCGAAGTGGGTGAACTTTTGAACTGAAATGGACATGAACCCACATGCTCCCTTCGTTACCATAGGGACTGTATATGTTGACTAACCCTGCGGGTAGTCAAGTGTGTGTGTATGTGCTGTAGGCTGATGAACATCCTTTGATCCTTGACATACTCTAATAAAGGCCCTTTACTGACACAGACCTCAGCATTATGAAGCTTCATCCTGGGACTCCATTAGTAAGGAAGTCAGTGAATGATGTGTTAACCATAGTGGCTCTGGCTGATGATGTCATGAGAAGCTAATGGCATTCCCTCTCTTGCCTCAGTTAGGCTTCACTGCCAGACCAAAGAACTACACACACACACACAATTAACGAGGACACACCTTAGATTCTATTGTTTTTATATTATATATATTTTTTATATCCACACATTAATCTGATTTTACTACTACAGAATAATTCTAAACCTACCCCTAAAACATAAGGTGTTGTTAAATGTATATAATATATATATATATATATATATATAAAAATTATAATAATATACAAATATTATTATAAAATTATAATAATATACAAATATATAAAAATCCCAAATTAAAAATATTAACAAATAAATCAAATTTAATTTGAACAGTTTTTAAAATAATGTAAATTATTAAATTTTAAATGCCCCCCCCCCCACACACACACACCCTTTGATTTCAAACATTTCCAGATATACTTCTCTCATGTATGATACACAGCACTTCATTTTTTAAGACTCTTATATTCTTTTTATTTTCTAGATTTTTTTTCATTTACACATATTTACATGTTAATCTAATTATAAATACTACAGTTTAACTCTAACACCAAAGGCGAAAATGTATTTATTGATGAACTAATGAATAAACAACTAATTTATTTAACATTTTAAATGTATTAAATAAATGTAATAAGTGTATTTAATGTTCTACTTTTATTATTTTAGATATTTTTATACATTTTATACTAACTTTATAAATTATATTACATTCTAAAAATTAAAACCATTCACAAATTTTGATGCTACAGAAAATGACTTTCCCCTGAAAAATCTTATCCCCAGACTACAGCCAAGTAAATCAACACACATATACTTGCTCTTTGATTTCATCCATTTTCACACCACACTTCTCTCATCTATGACACACAGCACTTCATTATATTAAGGCTCTTATAACTAGAATCCGCTATACAGCTTAGCACCCTCTCAGCGTTTTCCTCTCTCTCTTTTTTTTAAGTTCTACCCCACTATCCCTACATCCCTTACAAACTGTATGATCTCAACACTTCATTTTTGTGGGTCCAATTGTGTCATTGTGCAAGAATTTCCACTCATTACCTGTGAACTATCCCATGTCGATGCAGGTGTTCCACTGCAGACAGTATCTGGCGGGTGTACCTACGGACCTCTCTCTCCTCCAGCCGCTTGCGTTCACAGATTCGATCCATAAGGTCTCCTCCTCCACACAGCTCCATGGCCATGTAGTAGCAGTTCTCCGTCTCCAACGTCTCCAGCAGCAAGACGATGTTCGGGTGGCAGATCAGCTGGTGAATCCGGGGTTCGCGCTTCATATTTTTTAAAACATATGAATCCTGACGAGCCTTTTTCTTATCTATCACCTTGATCGCCACCTGACAGACAGTGAGAGAAACAGAGTCATTATGTGTCATTTTAGTATCAACTTTGTTTCAGATGAATCTCCTAAAATTTATTAGAAGAAATTAAGTTAAAAAGTAAGTTAGTAGAGCTATAAAATGAAGACTGATGATTTAGTCATTTTATCTATTTAATCAATCTTAATTAATCTTATTGCTGTCTAGAAGAAAAAAGATATTCAACCGATCTCACATTTTTAATGGGACATTTTTCTCAAAGAAAATATCTATAGTATTTGGTATATTATATCAAAACTTGGTGATTTAGTTTAGTTTGCTGTGTTTAATGGCAGAGCTGTAGCATGGCACAGAACTATAGCTCAAAGTCCCTCTCTTTAGGAACTCCATGATAATAATTTACATTCTCAAATACTAGGATTGAGCTGGGGGTGATGTATGCTTACTTATCACCACAGCAACCTGTCCAGGAAAACAGAGTGGCCAGGAAGAGCTCAGTGATGTGTATAAGAGCTGGTAACATACACACGCACACAGGCCGCAATTACTGACCCATGAAAGCTCGGGTCACCAAAGTGAGAAGAGAAGGACAGGTTGAGCTAAAACTCCTCTCTCTCTCTCTGTCTGTGTCATGATGAACCCAGAAGTTTTCCAATTTCCCCAGAACATTTTAGGCCTCTAATAGATATTCTATATTGATACTGACATAAGAGATAAACTGATTTATTAAATTCAATTTGAACTGAGTTTTCTAAATTATTTTTATTATGTTTAATAATATTAATAATAATTGTATTAATTTCTACACATTATTTTTTAAATCCAATATAATTTATTAAATCCAAAATTTATCCCAAAACTATAGCTAAGTAAACCCACACACATAAATGGTTTTTTTAGGCAGATACTCCATTCTGATATTGGCAATGTAATGTATGTATTCATCAATAAATACTAATACATTTATAAATAAATACACAAATGTAATTTATACGTAAAAAAAAACGTATGCAATTATATTAATATGTTGAAATGTTTTACAGCAAATAAATGTACTATACAATTTCTGCAGGCCCTAAAAGCAGTCAGCAGTGAAGTCTGACTCTGCAGACAAAACACACACTATTTAGTATTCATCAGATCATTACACGACTGAAATACTACTGAGTGACAAAACATCAACAGCCAACGCAAAATTCATGATCAGCCCTCCTCCCCCAAACATAAAGTGCCTTTTATAATAATAAATGTCTCTAACAGTTTGAGTTTGTTCGTGTGGATGGATTATTACTGCTGTGCGTGTCAGAGATTAGGCAAGACGGAGTCGCTATGAAAGCTGAGAGAGCGAGACAGCATGAAAAATGGATGACAGCCCTTCAGCGCACCGATGACTGACACCCTTAGTGTGTGACACTGCGCCTTTGATTGACAGGCGTCTGCATGTAAGAGACTGTTACCTTCTCTCCTGTACTGATGTGCATGCCCAGCATAACCTTGGCGAATGAGCCCTTGTTGATCATTTTGCCCACCAGGTAGCTGCCCACACGCTTTGTGTGAGGAAAGTTTTGGAGCAGGTCACGGGGCACTTTTCCAAAGCAGGGAGTTGCCGCCTGCTCCAGCTCCCCTGAATCTGTCATGCTCCCATCCAGAGATGACTTCAACGCAGCCGGCATGATGCCAGTGATGCCCGTCTTCTAGCAGATCCACAGGATGACACCGAAGATGGAGGAAGACAGGTTGGCGAGAGAGGAAGGACATGTGTGAGGGAGGCCGGTCTCATTGGTTCTTCTTTTGCTGTTGGTGTTTGTCTGTCTTGTCAAGAAGGAGAATATCCAGACTTTGCTCCTCTCGTGTGTTTTTCTATAGTCCAGATGCTGATCCACAATCACATGCTGTGTGTTGGGACCAGGTATCTGTCTTTTACTTGTCTCTAGCCTCAGATCTACCTTGCTTTATCTGGCTTTTTCATCTAGACTGTCTCTTTTCTGTCCAACGGAAGGTTCTTCTGTCAGTCTGGTTAGTTCATGCACCCTGGTCTTTGTGTTTGTGTGTGTGTGTGGGGGGGTGTGTGTGTGCGTGCTGGTAGATAATTAACTGTATCTGGTCTCAGGTTGATGCTGTGAGCCTAGCGTAGTGAGAGGACACACTACACCGTAATGACCCCCCACCTACACACTCACACACAATCACACACACACACACACACACACACACACACACACACACACACACACACACAGAGAGAGAGAGAACACAAAACGTAAACTGAAAAACACAGTTCCCAAAAATTGTTACAAAGTCCTAAAATATATTATAAGCACACAAGTATTACTGTATTTACTTCTACTCGCTTTCTACTTATTTCTACTATTTTTGAAATTAAAATAAATTAAAATTTGTAGATATAACTTATAAATATTAAAAAATATAAATTTGGGTGTATTAAAAATATAATATAATATAATTTCCTTTTTTGTATTGTTTATATATTTTTTATGTCAAATTAATTATTTTTCTTTATTTTATGAGAAACGTAACATTAAAAAATTTATGTTACTTATATTTTTCAAAAGCATTTCAATTACATTTTTAACTATTTAATCTAGTTTATATATATATATATATATATAGTGTGTGTGTGTGTGTGTGTTAGTCCATAGTATTAAATGAATATATAATTATGAAAAATATGTAAAAATACATTAAAAAAAACAAGTTTAAACAAAAATTTAATAAATATACAGTATGACACATGAAGCACATTTTTTAGATACCTGTCAAAACATTTTTACAGCATGGAGAAAAAAAATATTTCACACTTCATCAGCCAACATCTTTTTATGTACAATAATTTTCATATATTGTTAGAATAACATTCTTTTTTGTATGAACTTCTCTCTCAAAGGTCCAGAAATATATTTCTTGGATACCATCAACAAAGACTAATATCCTCTACCATACTAGAAATTAAATCATGAAGGAAATAAACACCCCATTAATCACACAGTCTCATATTGCCCATAATAATCTTGAGATATTACAATAACTGAAAAAGCAACATCATCCAATAAACCAGCTTCTAAAACCTCTTGAATGAGGCGGTCAGATTTCATTGGTTAATAATGACATACTATAACGAGGGGCTTGTCAATCTGGCCATCACTTGAGATCCTTTTATGACAATGAGGAAGAAACAGCCACATTGATATTAATATCATAAATTGCTTTAGAAAGGGAAGTACACATCTATGTGACTGGTTTTGGCCTTGGACCAGAGTGTGTTAGTAGGGGTCTATGTGCTTGAATGAGAGGCTATTGTTGGATAAGTGTGTGGTTGGGGTCAGGTTTCTTTATTTCTTATTCGCTCACTCCATTCATCCACCGGACAGGGAGATGAACTGAGCAGCAAGGGGCTGGAATCTGAGACCACCATACTATACACACACACAGTCATATATACATTGCATTATGGTATATATCTCTCATTCATATCTACACTATCCACTCTGAGAAAACAAAGAGAGACCCTAAAGCTGTGTGTGCATGTGCCTCAGAAGTTTTATATCCACGGTTCAAAGCAGGCCATGACAACAAGAGCCAGAAAGTGCAAACACACAGACGCTCAGAACAGAACGCCTTGCGTTCACCCTCAAAAAATGTGTTCCAGCCTCGAGGCTTTGGCAAAACGCTGTGTGGTCAGATTAATAGTGCTGAAAACCTCCGTCCATTTCCTGCTCTGTAAGAAACCAATCCCCAGCAATCCATTAAAGCATATCTTAACACTAAATAACCTTTTAAAACCCTGCTGGAGCATCCACGTGCTAACATGCTAATCTTCATGAGGAACTTTTAAAACAGGATGTCAACAGAAACATTGCTGTGCAAAATGTGCTATATCATTGAAAAAAATGAAGTAAACAACGTACAGTAAAGCATAACTGGTGGTTCAAACAAAGCAGAAATATGTGCAGTCTATTCTCTGTTATTAAAAGGATAGTACACCCAAAAATGAAAATTCTGTCATCATTTACTCATCTCTATTTTCAAAATCATCCAAATCTGTATGACGACCTCTGCAGAACACACAAACCTTAACAACACCGGAGGCCACTAACTTCCAATATACCGACAAAAAAATTCTCAAAATATCTTCTTTTATGTTTCACAGAAGAATGAAAGTGAATCAGTTTTGGAACAACATGAGGATGGTAAGTATATGATTCACTTGTAATATTTTGGTTTTAAGTTTTTTATTTTGAATTTATTAGGACAATATAGATTTGAATTTGAATTTTTATAATAAATGTATATGTTAAATAATATTATACTATTTATCATACATATTTATTAAATATTTATTTATTAATACAATATGTATTAATATATAAAAATGTAATAATTTACTGATAATTTATTGCTAATTTATATATTTTTTATTATTATTAGAAGATAATTATCAGGTCATCTGTACCAGAAAAAATATTAATATCTGTGCATTAGCCCCAAAAATACAGAGACATTAAGAAAACAAGAAAAATATACAGTTTCATGCAGAACAACATGAGAAAGGTGAATAAACAATGACAGAATTTAAATTTTTGGGTGAACTACAACTTTTAGCTTGCATAAAGCATACAGCATGTTCTCTCAACAACATGTCAGCCTTGATCAGAATGAACAAGTACTAACAGTTGTGAAGACTGCCCTCTTGTGGCTAAAGCAGCACTGAATTATACATTATGAAATATAAAGTAAATTATTAATATTTTATCAGTTTTTTTCCTTCCATATTATGTTAAATTCCATCCCTTAATCAGCAAAAACTGGGGCTAGTTGTCACACACTTTTACTTATGTTTTATATGTATATACAGTATCTCAGAAAAGTGAGTACACCCCTCACATTTCAACAACAATTTTAGTATATCTTCTCAAGGGACAATACTACACAAATGAAACTTAGAAAAATTTTAGAGTAGTCAAAGTGCAGCTTGTACAGAAGAACAAATTTATTGTCCTCTAAAAATAACTCAACATATAGCCATTATTGTCCAAATAACTGGCAACAAAAATGAGTACAACCTAATTGAACATGTCAAAACTGTGTCCAAAGTGTCAACATTTTGTAGGGGCACCATTGTTATCTAGCACTGCCTTAATCCTCCTGGGCATGGAGTTCACCAGAGCTGCACAGGCTGTTGCTGGCATCCTCTTCCGCTCCTCCATAATGACATCATGGAGCTGCTGGATGTTAGACACATGGTGCTTCTCCATCTTCTGCTTTAGGATGCCCCACATGTGCTCAACAGGGTTCAGGTCTGGAGACATACTTGGCCACTCCATCACCTTCACCTTCAGCTTCATCAGCAAGGCAGTTGTCATTTTGGCAGTGTGTTTGGGGTTGATCTTATGTTGGAAACCTGCCGTTTGGCCCAGTTTCTGAAGGGAGGGCATCATGTTCTGCTTCAGAATGTCACAGTACATAATCCATGTTTCCCTCAATGAACCGCAGCTCCTCAGTACCAGCAGCATTCATGCAGCCCCAGACCATGATGCTACCACCACCATGCTTGACTGAAGGCAAGACACAATTTTCTTGGTACTCCTTACCAGGGCGTCATCACACATGTTGGACACCATCTGAGCCAAACAAGTTCATCTTAGACTCATCAGACCACAGGACATGGTTCCAGTAATTCATGCTCTTGGACAGGTTGTCTTCAGCAAACTGTTTGCAGGCTTTTTCTGTCAGCCAGCTTCAGAAGAGGCTTCCTTCTGGGACAACGGCCATGCAAACCAACTTGTTGCAGTGTGAGGCGTATGGTCTGAGCACTGACAAGCTGACCTTCCACTTCTGCAACCTCTAAAGCAATGCTGGCTGCACTCATGCATCTGTTTTTTGAAGTCAGCTTCTGCACCTGATGCACAGCACGAAGACCTAACTTCTTTGATCGACCCTTGCGAGGCCTGTTCTGAGTGGAACCCATCTTGGAAAACCTCTGTATGACACTGGCCACTATACTGTAACTCAGTTTCAGGGTGTTACTGAACTTCTTATAGCCTAGGCCATCTTTGTGGAGAGCAACAATTCTAATTCTCAAATCCTCAGAGAGTTCTGTGCCATGAGGTGCCATGTTAAACAACCAGTGGTCAGTATGAGAGAATTGTACTCAAAGCACCAAATTGTAACTGCTCTAATACAAGATACACAAATTTGTGTGGTCAAGCAGACAAAAACATGAACATGATGAATAGGACATGTGGCTTTGCATGGTTAAATGAAGTATAGCTGTTATCACTTAGGGTGTACTCACTTTTGTTGCCAGCTTTTTTGACAATAATGGCCGTATGTTGAGTTATTTTCAGAGGACAGTAAATCTTCACTGCTATACAAGTTGCACATTGACTACTCTAAAATACATCCAAGTTTCATTTCTATAGTATTGTCCCTTGAGAAGATATACTAAAATAGTTGCCGAAATGTGAGGGGTGTACTCATTTTTGTGAGATACTGTATATAAGTGTATATAATACTACTTTATATATAGTTGTGTGTGTGTGTGTGTGTGTGTGTACCTACTTAACCATATTTTGGGGACAAATTTGTACCCAAAAGTGAGGTAAACCTGACAAAATCTCCAAAAACCTCCCTTTGAGGGCGTCCTCATTTGTAAAACGGGTTTGAAAATAAACTAAACAAAGTTTTTTTGAAATTGTAAAAATGCAGAAAGTTTCCTGTAAGGGGTAGGGTTAGGTGTAGGGTTGGTGTAGGGCAATAGAAAATACGGTTTGTACAGTATAAAACCATTACGCCTATGGAATGTCCCCATTTGGATAGCTAAGTAAACATGTGTGTGTGTGTGTGTGTGCTTTCTTTGAATGGTATATGGTATAGATATTGTCAGCAAATTTGTTTCATATTTAATTTTGCCTGACTCAAACACAAAGTCCTAATCATATAACATCCTGATGAAAACTTAATTAAAAAAACAACACCTTCATTGACTGCCAGCATCACAGCTTGTTTAGAGACCTAGTGCTGTCAACAGAACACTCTGCAAGAAAGGCAAGGAAAGCAAATAAAACTGAGGAAACAGAGACAGAGATTTGCCTGTCTGTAAGCTTGTAGATGGGATTGACTTTAAACCATAATTACACTGAAAATGCTTCAACACAGCTAATGAAGACCTGCTGCGCACACGCACGCACGCACACACAGAGCGTAACATGGGGCAGGGTGATGACAGCAGTGAAGTGAAGCAGTCATTTCCTGAGCACCATGGCCAGATGTCTCACACACTACGTCTCAGAAATCCCGCTCACACACACACTGGTGTGTAATAAGTCAGACATTTAGTTCTCATTAATACCAATACAAGGGTCATTCAGACACAGCTGCTCGGCAAAACTTCATTACAATGTCCCGCTAAAGGGCGAACCGCACTATTTGTGGACAGAGTTGATAAAATAACACAGAGTGATGTTTTAGTGAGTGTTCTGAGTGGTGCGTGTGTGTTTGCATGTGATGCAGCGAGTGGCTTAATTACTGTGTGCTAATGAAAAGCTGTGTGTGAGTTTGTGAGCAACTCAGATGGTGGAACTGCCACGCTGTGCTCACAGCTCATAAATTGCACACCTTCTAAAGGATGTGGGCTGTTGCTGGTGTGTGTGTGTGTGTGTGTGTGTGTGTGTGTGTGTGTGTGTGTGTGTGTGTGTGTGTGTGTGTGTAAAAAAGCTAAAAGCACAGATTTTAGGGCCCAAATCAACAGAGTGCAACTGCAGTAAAAATCTCCTTAGAGATTAGTTGGTGTATAGTGGATGTTATTCTGAATTGTTAGCGCGAATGATGTGCTAACGTGGATGTGCTGTGCCAGATGAGAAAATGTTAAACTTAGATAAATGCATCATTAATCATCTAAGAATGCGTGTGGATGTGAAAAATAGAGACTATTCTATTGCATTTGGGAAAACTTGCATAAACCCCAGATGTTTGAGAGTCATCCATGTTTTGAGACATCAGAATGCTTCTCTGTAGTTTCCAGAAGAGGGCACTAGAGAGAAACTCATCTTCTTTTATTCCTTTTAGCACTATTGTTTGGGAGAAAATGATATATAGATATAGACATTAAGCTTAGCTTTCTTTTGATTATAAACATGAGCATTAACATACTAGCTAACCTTTGTTTGAGTAAAAAAAGCAATTTTAGCCATTTTTTCTGTTCTAATAAATACAGAATTGTACTGCATTCTGAAACATTTGTATATTTTATTTTAGAAAACATTTTTATATATTATATTTATATAATTGTATTTAATAACGAAGGGACTGATGAGTGATACAGTATAACATCAAATTATGGATATTGTTACTACACTGTTTTGTTCACATTAAAATTTAAAATGTAACTTTTTTTTTAATTCTGCTTGTGCTGTCTTATCCTAAAATAGGTCCCACTAGGTTTGATATTTTGTAATATAATACAAATACATTCTAATATTTTTATGTGTGTCCAAATATGTGTTGAAGCCTCTATATTCAGTATGTAATATTTAAAAATGATGCAGCTGGCAAATATATATTAAATATACATAAAAATAATAATATTACACCACATATGCTATAATAATATATTAATAGTAATAATAATCTTTGTTTGAGTAAAAAAAATGCAATATTTAGCCATTTTTTCTGTTTTAATAAACAGAATCATGAACTGCGTTCTGAAACATTTTTATATTTTTAGTTCATTTGTTCCTATACTTTCATTGCATATGTTGTTATTCCTTTTTTGGATGTCACTTGTCCTAATATAAAACTAGGATTAGTATCTCATGGTTTCTAATGTCTAAAGAGGTCAAAAATGAATCAAACAGCACAAAAGAGTTCATAAAGAGCACAGAAAACGTACAAATTCATTGTTGTTTGGATTGGAACTCCACCGTAGTCCTGTAACATAAATCATTTGACACCATTCATTTTGTGGTCACTGTAAAACTCACGCTAAAACAAGCCATTGCTGAATTAGCTCTTTCTTTAATGATTCACACTCTGAACAACACATAAAAATGCAGCTTTCAACTTTCTCTAGGAAATCATTCTAAAAGGGCAAACTTAGAACAAGAAAGGGGGTTTTGTTCTGTGCTTTTCATTTATTGCACATGCAAAAAACCGTGTTTATACCCCTCATGCCTGATTTCATGGCCATTCTGTCACTGATTAGCAGCAAGCTGTGACAAAAGCATTCTTCATGCAAAAAAACTTCCCAAAAAATGACTTCCATGACATCCATCTCTCCATAAACGTCCCTGACTGTAAATTCACAATTATTTGACTCTCTCTGCCTCATTTTGAACACGCAGATTTTTTTTTTTTTACCACAATACCAGTGATTTCCTGCTCATATGGTCATCCATGCACCCAAAGTCAACAGCAGAGAGACCATACAGCATAATTGATGTGTTTTATGGAAAGGGTGTTATATTAAGTTTAATAGCAGCGTGCGGTGGGCTAATAGCTGCCTTTGGCTTCCCTCTTGAAAATAGAACTGAGGGTGGGTTTGGAGGGATTCTTCTGTATGTGTGTCTGAGTGAGTAAGAGAGAGAGAGATGCATATGGACAGTTCTAGATATAAAATATGCAGACAGATTGAAAAAGTGTGTGTGTGAGACATGAAAACTGAGTGAAAAAATATTAAAAGGAAAAAGACCATTTCAAATGTTCCATTTGTACCATTTAGCTGCTTGGGTTTTAATAAGAATTTAGAGAGGCTACATAGGGACATTTTTAAAATATATACATACACGTTTATATTGCAGAATAAATGTTCACTTCTCTAAATGTTTGGCAGTAGTTTATTAATCAGAGCGTTTATCCATCTTGTAACCTGTGATCTGATGTTTACGCGATTTGGGCTTTGGGGTTTGTATGTGTGAATGGTCGATAATGGGCTATAATATATTGTAGCCCACTCTTAACAGAGGCAGTTTTAAAGGCGCATGAAGGCAAAGCAGTAAAATACTCCCCCTGCGCTGTGCTGAGCAACGCCTCTATCAACCTCCATCCCACCCTCCTTTTGCTTATTTTAAGCAAAAAATCTAAATGCTCTTCTGAATGATTGACTTTTCTATCTATCTTCATCGGCCCATTTCTCTGTCTCTTAGCGTAGCTCCCTTTGTTTTCTTTCTTTAACTAACCTGCATCATTTTATCAGAAGTGGCCTGAAATGAAGTGCTAAGTGTTGGGTTTTATTGAAAGGAAACAGACTGGAACAACACGTGTGTTTTCTCAGGCCTGTAAAGACTCCTCTGCTCCTCAGGCCAAATTCTTACTTATGAATTACAACCTGCGTACTGATGAGTCCTCACTACAGACTCATACCTGCTGAGAGAGAGTACTAGAGCAAGAGAGATGAGAGATGGCTTGAAATGTACTGTTAATGAGCGTGCGTGCATGCACGTGTGATTGTGGGTTGCTGAAATCATTAATGCATCGTGGTGTTAACAAAAATCTGGTCTTAATTTGGCGAGATTTGTGCCGTTTTAATGTACATATTAAATGTGTTGCCAAACTTAGCAGTCATGCAAGCGGCCGTCTGCTCCACTGAACAAAAGATTCCTGCTAATCTGTCATTAACTGTAAATGAGTGTATGAAATTTTGTGAGAATGCCTTTCACTACAGGCTTAGAAAAGCGTGTATAAAGATGTGTTTAGATTCCATATGCAAGCATACAAGAACAGTCAAACCAAAATTTATTCAGACACCTTCAACATTTCTCACATTATCACCGTTTATTCACTATAGTTTAGAAAACTCAAGAGTTAAACTGTGTCAGAACAAATTCATCTTGATAATGTCAGATAACTTTGATAGAAAGGTATGTAAGAAAACATGGTCAGGTCAAAGTGTCAAATTTTTATCAGTTTTACTGGTATGGGTATAATATGTCACAGTTTACTTTATTTTGCTATCCTCACTTACGTAAACAAACTACAGTGTCCTGCACCCACTAGTAAAAAAAATATCAAAAATTATATCTGGTGTCTGAATAATTTTTGGTTTGACTGTACATAGAAAAGAAATATTTTTTTTTTTATTTAATAAGAAAGGGACTGATGAGTGATATTAAATTATGGACATTGTTACTACTTCAGTTTTGTTCACATGTAAATTTAAAACCTAACAAACTTCTTTTTTCTGAAATTCTGCTTATGCTGTCTTCTCCCAAAAAAAAAAAGTGCCACTAGGTTTGATATTTTGTAATATAATACAAATACATTCAAATATTTTTATGCATGTCCATATACATGTTCTGAAAGCTCTATATGCAGTATGTAATAATTAACAATTATGCGGTTGGTAAATAAATACAAAACTACATAATAATAAAAATAATAATAATAATACAACTACATATATATTATAATAATATTTCCATTATAATGAAGAAATCATATATATATATATATATATATATATATATTTTTTTTTTATTAAT
The DNA here is from genome assembly GCA_021397915.2 of Tor tambroides. NCBI lineage: Eukaryota > Metazoa > Chordata > Actinopteri > Cypriniformes > Cyprinidae > Tor > Tor tambroides. The sequence continues at coordinate 19,057 of JAFVLL020018393.1, read as the reverse complement.
TAATGAATAATTTTTTTCAGATTAAAACTAAACTTGCTGCAAAATGTTTAGTGTATATTTGTATTTTTTTTTTAAATTGCCCTTAAACGTGTTTTGTGTGTATTTAAATGCAGTGCCTTATAAACTCCTCTGTTCCCACTCTTTCCTCTTTTTTGGGCACATGGTTTCAAGATACTGTCAGCCATGCCACATCAAACCTGAACTCAGCAGCTGGCCGTGTGGTTAAAGAGCATATGTGTTGAAGGGTGATGGTTGCCAAGGAACCAGTATTTAATAAAGTCATCGGGTCTAAGATGGGAAAGAAACCGCAGCTCAGCTCGAAGCATGAGAAATTGATGAATGCCATCCCCATATCCACAGTCGCTTTCTCTCACTCTCACTCAGTGAACGCTGTGCTGCTGCTGGAAACACATCTATGAGAGAAGTACCATGACACTGCACTGCCAACCTAATATAGGATGGGAAATGCTTCATTTAGATAGAACAATCCTTAGAGATGTTTCATTTAGCTCTGCTTTAGAGTTTATGTATGTGCGTGTGTGAGTGAGTTTTCACTCTCTGATATTTCTGTGTTATGTTGTTAATGGCACACCTTGTTTGCCAGGCAGAAACAGCCAATTAAAAGCAACTTGTGTTAAACTGGGTCCATTTTCAGTGGTATGCCTCCAGGACCCACAAAAACAATCTTCAATGTGTGAGTGTGTGTCTGTGTGGGATGGGGATTTACACCTCACTAATGATGTGTGAGTTTAATACTTGTAGCTGTTTTCAGCTTCACATGCAACAGGTTAACACCTTCAGTGCCACGGCTGGTGGACAGAATGTACACTCTGAACTGAGTTTTTACACTATAACAAATATGAGCAGCAAACTAACCCGTCATTTTTAGCCATTTTTTTAGTACTGTTTTGTAGTTGAGTTCTATAACTAAACAATATATTTTGAGATCAACAGCTTCTTATGTGATTTATGTGACAAGAGTCTTGAGGGATACAAAATATAACTACTAAAATCTTTTAAACTATCGGTATCTTTTATTTTATTTGCGAAACGTCATCTTCTTTGATATACATCTTGACATATTCAGAAATGTATTCCATATGTCAATTTATTCAGAAATTTTCAAAGGATAAAAACTTGGGGGAATGAACTTTTAAATTTCTTGTTTCCTGCTTACCAACTCCAAAATATTTATTTTAAATATTTAAATTTATATTGAATATTCTGTCATCATTTAGTCATGCTCACATAGTCACATGATTTTTTATGCTGTTGCAAATTGTAACTATATTATCGCCTAGCTCTTTATTTAAATCTGCTTTATCCGCATGTATATTCACATAGAGTGATGTATACTACATAGCATAGTAACTTCTTGATTGCTTGCATGAATGCAAAATGTAAACTATATTATCAGCAAGCTCTAATCTACTAAATGTGACTTTAAGGCGGTATTAATATATTATAAACATCAACATCATGATTTTCTGTAAAGATGCTTTGTACAAGATGATCTGCATTGTAAAAAGCGCTATACAGTACAAATAAACTTGACTATTAAAGATGCAACTGAAGGAACTGCAAGAAAAATACATGAAAAATTTAGCAAAGTAGTAAATTGGATAAAATTCAGTATTACTAACATATATAACACTTCCATTATAAACACTTAGGATGATATCTGTTCTATTTTCAGATTCTGTTTAAGAGGAAGGAAGGTAAATTATTGGAATGTTATTGGAATCAGGTCACTGATTAAATACAGTGAGGTTAAATGGAGTAAGACTGGCTGTTAGCACACTGGCATGACGGACTGCAGTAATTAGGGGGTGTGGCTTCACATCACCAATCACCCTGCTGTGTTTGGTGCTTCCTGCTGATTTACAGTGTGCAGACTAAGATGTGGCTGTTTTAGCAGGTCATAACTCGCTACACACACATATACAGACGCATTGGCTAAATGAGTGCCAAGTGCACATACACACCAGGCTTACGGATGCCAGACACACACGCTCTCCACACCGGCTTCACCTGGCTGTTTTTTGTTCCCTCTCACACTTTTCCTTCCTTTACAAATCCCAGAGTGAAAACAGAGGCCAGTATACCAAGCTATCATGAATAGCTGGACAGTGACCCAGGCTGCAGGGAGCTGAGGAGAAAAAGGAGAAGAAGGGTAATGAGGCTACAGCTTCATGTTGATAATGTGCTGATCAGTTGTTTTGTTGCTTCAGTAGCAAATTGAGTGAGGGCAGACTTTAAAGAATGTGCTTTAAAGATCATTTAACATGGATTCTTAAAGACCATATTAATATATACTGTATAAGGTATATATAATTCATCTTTAATTCATTTGGATTACAATATAGCCACTTTATATTAGGTGGCCAATGCACATATTATGTACATACATGTTTTTACATTGTACCTATATTTAAAAAAAAACTGCATATAATTATCTGTAATTAATTTCTGTAATTATTTGTAATTATACTGTTGACGCATCCCTTACACCTTAACCCACCCTTAAACCTACCAATACCACCAAACCTGTCCCTAACCTTACCCGTATCCCACCTCAATAGCAGCAAAAGTGTTTTGCAATACAGTATGAACATAATAAGTACATTGTACTTATTTTTTGATGTAAGTACATAGTAGTTCAGGCCACCTAATATGAAGTGGGACGCAATATGATAACAAAATTATATTTTATTTAAAAAATATACTGAATAGAACAACTAGATTTTTTTTTGATTTTTTTTATACAGTTTACATTTAATTAAGTGGAAGTATTTTTACAGTGTTACAAAAAGGACATTCAAACAAAAAGCTGTTATTTTGTTTTTATCAGTGAATCCAGAACAAAAATGTATCATGTTTACCACCTGTTTTCAACATTGATAAAAAGATAAGGAATACATTTTATATATAAAAATAAAAAAACACTGATTTTAAATTGTAATAATATTTCACAGTATTACATTTTTATTTGAGCATTAGAGAGTTAAAAAACACTTAAAAATCCTACTGACCCCAAACCTTTAAACAGTATATATACACACACACACCAAAAGTCAAATACTCAAATGGATACCTCTATACTGGCAAGCAAATAGTGTAACTAATTAAAAAATTATAAGTAAAATGTTCTTTATAAGACACCCAAGACCACATCAAACCATTTTATCAGGAAACCCCTCTGATGTCAAACAGTCATTTCTTAGATTAAGTACCCATTTATTCTTTGTAAATTCTTCCTTCAATTCTATAGGGCTGATTTTAATTTAGAACTTCCTCCTGTGGGAGATACATGATAGGAGGATTGCTATCGAAGCGTGAGTGTGTGTCTATGTGTCTGTGTCTCATCTAAATAAACCCCTGAGTGAAGAGTTGACAACACTGCAGGTGGAAGGCTAAGGATCACAGACCACACACACAGAAAAACACATGATGATCAGGCATACTTTGTTCATTCACACAAAAGTTCCTTCTTAACAACAGACCATGGCCATAAAATGTAAAAGAGACAGATCATTATGACAATGAGATCACTTATTTTCTAGCTTAGGCACAAGCTTTTGTGCTTACACACACACACACACACAGTGCAGATCAGCCCCGCCTATCACCATCTCTCTGTGAAGTTCAGACCATCATGCTTGAGTGCTTAGAACAAGTTCGGGTCGAGTCGAGGGGGATCAACAGGGCCCAAGGCCCCTGAAATCCCACTGGAGAGCAAATTAAAAACGACTGCTTCAAGAGCTGGTTAAAATTCTTATGTTTTATTACTCCTTTCTCTCACAGAGCTGTTGACAAAAAAGAGAAGAAAGCAGGGAGAAGTGCGATGTCGAAAGCCAGAAGTAATTCCGCATAGACGTTTTACGATGGAAACTTCAGCGAAATGTAATTTCAACGCTCATTCACTCCAGAAAGAAAAATCCCATATTATATGAGAGAGAAAAAGTGTGTGCTGTGTGAGAGAGAGATGGGGAGCACTGATCAGTCTGTGAAGTATTAGGGCAAATAATATCAGAAATACAGTTTTCTCTCACCTTTCCTTTAATATATTCATTTCATTTTCACTAAACGTTCAGCTTCACCACTCAGCAGCATCTTTTCTTGTGTAGACTGAGCAGTTTAGATTGGCCAGAGTGTCATCTGCTACATGAACTAGAGAGGCCCTGAGTGGAGAAACAGTCGAGGGTGTAAGCGAGTCATAATAGACAGTCAGGATCAGCTGAACCCTGCTTACTAGAGACCAGACACAAAGTGTCTGACATGATTTATTACTGCTGTACACCCAGAAGAATCTAACAGGATTGCATGGCATTGTTCAAATCCAGGGCTTTGTATTATTCTGGATCACAACATTTTATTTCATTCTTTTTAAGATTTCACAATGATGTTTCATTTGTTAATATTATTTAAAAACTTGTGTATTGGAATAATACTAATATATTTTTATATAATAATAATAATAATAAATAAATAAATAAATAATAATGATAAAATAATAAAAAATGATAATTTTATGACAACATTATTTAATTATTTGATTTAATAATAATTATTTTTTTTATAAATAAATAATAATTATGCAATTAAATATTCATTATTATTATTATTATATAAAAATTTAAGATCGCACTGAAAATCTTTTTTGTCCTATTTCAGTATGAAAATAAAAAGCTTTAGAATAATTTTAGAAAGAATTCTAAAAGACTTAGAATTTTGAACAAACTAAAATAAAGGAAAGTTTATTTTAAAAAAAAAAGCAAAAATAAAATGAAGAAACATTTAACATTCTGCATGATTTTCTGAGGTAAAAACAAACTTGACTGAAATAGTTATGCTGTTAATATAATTTCGGTAACACTTTACTATAGGGACCAGTTCTCACTATTAACTAGTTGCTTATTAGCATGCCTATTATTAAAATATTGGCTGTTAATTAGTACGTATAAAGCACATATTCTGCATGACCATATTCTACATCCCTAATCCTACCCAGTACCTAAACTTAACAACTACCTTACTAACTATTAATAAGCAACAAATTAGGAGTTTATTGAGGCAAAAGTCACAGTTAATGGTTTGTTAATAGCAAGAATTGGACCTTAAAATAAAGTGTGACCATAATTTCTAATAAAAAATTGTGTATAAAAACAGAAGCATTTTCACTAGTGGTTTCAGACTTTTGGAGCTCACTGTATGTTGCAATTATTTTAAGAATAAAAAAACAGAACATGATGTATTTTTGAAAACGGGCTGTTTTGACTGTGTGCTGACATTCCACTTAATGTCTGATGATGGCGCCATGCAGCCAGCATGAGGTGTTCTGGGAAGGCAGCCATTCTCTGTCTTCAAACATGTCATTAATGTTCTCTCGCTCTTACTCTCTCAGCGAGGTCAGAAGTGACTGCAAGAGTCTTCTTTTTGCTCTCAAGTGTTTTCCTTTTGCTGGCTCAGTCCAGACACAAACAAATGTCACAACACTAGTATCCACCTAACAGCCATCAGACGTGAAGACAAGGGCCAAAAACATGTGGAGGTAAACAACAACAGTTTTAACACAGACAGCAAAATGGACATTATGAGTTACAAACGAATCATCAGCACTTTGGAACGTACGCCAACGCACAAAACAAACCCAAGCTGTCTGGCAACTTATTTAGATTCATCCATCAAATAAAAGCCACCATACCGCTGTCTCCTCACTCCTTGGTTATCCACACAACATTATCTTTCAGTGCAAATTAATTTTGTCCCCACAGGGCCACCATAGACTTCCTGTAGCCGGTTGAGTGTGATATGAATAGAAAGAGAGGACAGAACCGCAGCTTCTCTATCGTATTTCAGCACACATCCCGAGTCCTCACCACAGGGCCATGTGACGGCGAGGGTTGCCTTGTTTTTACAATGCGGCTTCGTTCTTTCACTGATTTGATTTATGAAATGATCAGGGGGGAATAAAATGATCCCCCTCCCCACTGAGAGTCTGTCCACAGGTTCAGTATGAAATGAATTATGCCCAGACCACAGCAGCACAACAGTGTGATAAAGCACAACTATGAGACAGTTATTATCAAAGAATCCACCACATGAAATAATACACTTCAGCATAAAACATAGTGCCTTTCAAGCAAATAAGAATTAAACGTGAGCAACATTAAACACACGTAAGACTATAATTACTCCGTCTCATTCAGAACCCATTCAGTCCAACTACTGTGCTTGTGCGAGTCTGAAATCACTGCCAGACAGTGCCAGACGTCTAAATATGGTAGTCTGCGAAATGGCTGGATATTGGCAGCAGAGGCTTAAATCCAAGCAAGGACCAAAACAAATGTAGATTGACCCTGACACTTCCAAATGGGTCATTTAAACATATGACTAAAATTTTTTCCTGATTTAAAAATACTTTCTGCTGCCATGTTTATATATACATTTAAATAAGCATATGCTTAAATGATCCATTTGGACGTGTCAGGCTCAGTTATATAAACACTACTATGTACACTAGTTATATGTACACTACCATTTGAAAGTTTAGGGTTAGTAAGATTTAAGTTTCTTACGCTCACCAAGACTTTTGTATTTTAATGTATTTGCTGAAATTTTAACTTATTTTTTTATAGAAAAGCTGTATTTTTAGCAACATGATTCTTCAGAAGTCATTCTAATATGCTGATCTGGTGCTCAAGTAACATTTTTTATTATTATCAATGCTGAAAGCAGTTGTTCTGCTTAATATCTTTGTGGAAACCATGATACATTTGTTTTCAGAATTCTTTGATGAATATAAGGTTCAAAAGAACAGAATTTATTTGAAACAGAAATATTCTGTAACATAATAAATGTCTTTACTGTTACTCTTAATTAGCAATGCATCCTTCCTGAATTAAAAAAGGGGTGTATATATATACACACAATGTCACAAAACATTTCATGTTGTTTACATGAGTGTTCCTGTTACAATGTCTAAACTAAATAGTTTATTACTCCAAGTTTGTCTCAGTTTTGACGGATACTTTCCCCTTGTAAGAGATTGTGCTGAGGCGTATATAGATTTGGCAGGAACTAGGAACTGGAAAAAGCCTGCTTTGTGTTTTTTAGCGCTGCAAATTAAATTGGTTTAGACAAGCAACATGCCAATGGTTCTTAGTGTAATGATAAGGATTTTATTTGGTCAAAACTCTGTCATCAATTTGTTGACATAAATATGTATTTAGATGGCCAGTTTTTTTTTTTATTACAAACAGACTTTTTGGGGGGTTCAGCATGGCCTGATGATGTTCGAAAAGTTGCAAGTTCTCGCTACAGTCTGAATTGTAAATGGTGAGCTAAATGGCTGTTTACGAATTGAGTGCAATTACGCTATTATACGCGATAGCCTTGTGATTACATCCAAGAGTGAAATGTGTTGGACAAGCGCAGATGTGCAAATAGTTATTTGGTTGTTTGTCAGAACTTCAAGAGCACCATTTAAAGTTAATTAGTGAGCACTCAGCACAGGCAATTAGAGGTGAATAACAATCTGAAGAAGGACACATTCACAAACACAAGCACTGACAAACAGGTTTACACGCACAATATATTCAATTCTCATTCATTTCATCACTTTCACCACATGCTAACACACGCAGTCAGGTAATATAGTGCATCATAAAAACACAAACACGCAAGAGGTCTTGTTTTGTCTCGTTATGTCCAGCTGTGTTTTTGATAAACACTGCAGCGTTAGCCTGTAAAGACTGATCACCTCACATCGTCTGGCTTTATCTTTCACAGTCTTTTACTCTCATACACCCTAACATCACACATACTTCATCTCTTCCGCTCACTCTCTTTAGTGACCAAGAATAATGACATACACCTGTTTTAACTATTGTCCACTTGATTTTTTAAAGTCATTCTCAGTGGAAACCAACACTAATAGTGCTGGATGTTTGCTTTTGTTCTAGAGTCTCACTAATAAAAAAAAACCCAAATGCATTGGTTTGGCTGACAAGAACCCATCATCTTTGACCACATGTTGAGATGAATGCTTTTGAACTGGTGAGTTCTGGCTGATTAAGTGATGGCATCATTGAGAAAAGAAGGTTTATAGGAGTGACCATATGGAGTAAAGTGTGTGTATGTGTATATGCATGTGTTTTCTGGGGGTGCGAGTGTTTTGTGACCACATGTGACAGTGAAACAGCACAACTGGACCTTGGTTTTTTAAAATGACCCTGCAGAAATGTGTCATCTCATGCTGATGACTTCATTCTAACAGAACGTCCAAGTCATGCCAGTCCAGCTGGTCTTTACGACGCCATTCCATGCTTGAATGTTCCAAACATTCTGTGCACAGCCCAATAAAGAACAACTCTAAAAATGTGCCTGTTTAAAAATAAAACTGGTTTTGGACTAGCATGAAACAAGAACTGAGATTTAGGTTTATGGGCTCTCTTAAAGGTTGTCTGTGATGACAGCTGATTGGCTGAACGATGATGAAACATGATTGACATTGATAAGGAGTGGGGTGGCACAACTGAAAACAGCATTGGGGTGATTATGCCAGTGTAATGCCAGTGTTGGGCCAGCCATAGCCAGTTAAAGGCTCTAATGTGGCAGTGGTTTCATGGTGGTTGGCTTTGAGCAGCAGGAAAGGGAATAAAGGGGCTTATAAAACAGGAAGAGAGAGAGAGAATGAGAAAGAGAAAGAGAGGGAAATGGGACAGAGGTAAACAACTTTGTCTCTTTTTCTGTTCATTTTTGCTATTTATTCTAGTGTCTTTTCCTTTTCTGTCTCTTTGAAGTCCATGTGATGTGAGAGTGCATATATATATGCATATATGCTATGTTACATTGAACACACAAACACGCAGAGAAAAACCCTTAGTCTAGTTTTATCCACCCATCTATTTTCTCTCCACACACCCAGAGAGAGGAAAAGAAGAATGAAAAAGAAATATAAACATGGTCCTTTCCCTGTCCTCACATTTTATTAATTAAAACTTTCTCTATGGAGTTCCTAGACCTCTTTAACGTGTGTGTAGAGAGATAGTGGGCGAACCTACCGCTGTTTTATACATGGAGTGGAATATAGAGAGAAGAAAGATGCTTTTTTTCTCTTGCCATGTGTTAATCTTAGGTTACTCACTTGTCATGTGTTTCTTTCTTTCTTTGGCACACACATAGATATAATGACTCACAATACAGTGGATCTCATACTCAGCCACTTAATCACTTCAATACTCACTCTTTCAGTCTCCAAAGCCAATCATAAAAGAAGACTTTACAATATAAAATACAGTGGAGTTTTAAAGTCTGAGGCTACTATTGAAAATGTTTCTATTTTGCATTTTTTTTCAATGTCTCTTTTTCATTCAGAATCAAAACTGACATGCTGAATTTGAGATTATTGACAGGCTAAAGTTATATGGTACAAATTATAAGTGTTGTGTTCTATCTCATAATTCAGTCTTTATACATGAGTCATTGTATCATTAACCATTTTGTTCATCAACATATTCTTATTCAGAAAAGAAACAGGTGTCTTTATGAGTAATAAATAATTTAATCATGTACTCAGTTGATCAGTTCAGAAACACTAATTAATTCAGGAACTAAACAACGTGGATATTCATCAGTTCTCCGAACCGCTTATCCAACACTCAGATAATGATAATGATATTACATTATCATACAAAGTGAAATACTAAATTGTAAAAAAAAAAAAAATTGTATTTGATGTATTTCTTATTCATTTTAAGGCATTTAATATTTATTTTACATTTTGGTATTGTCATAAAAAATAAATATATGCAGTATTATATTCTAAAAATCCTAAAACTTTCTCTGTATTTCCAGGATTAAATTAGATTCTGAATCCCAGATTTTGAACCTCACAGTATGTCAGTCTTTGGAATCAAGACCTGATCGCACACTCACTCACTGACTCATTGAGTCAGATTCCTCAAAGTGTTTCATATGTGTGCTGTGTGTGTGAGAGCCCTTCTGATGACAACCTGAAGGAAGAGAAAACAAGTTTTTGTGTATACATAAGCACACGTGTGATCTCTCTCTTTCTTTCCTTACTCCCCAGTTCCCTCTCATCTTCTCCTCCATTCATAAAATATCAAACAGTCCAGGTCCCAGAATAGGGCTGCCCTGCGGCTGCCTGACAGCGCGGATATTTTCAGTAGGTCTTTGCGGTGTTATTGCAGGTGTCCAGGAAGGATGCCTGTGTGAATTCGGAGAGCACATCAGATGCTGTATAATTCTATTAGTTCTATACACAGATACGTATATTAAAACCATACTCAGCCAGTGTACCGCAGCGCTTAAGGAACATGGGACACAGCGACCCATCCTCGAATATTAAACAAGAGTGTGTGTGTGTGTGTGTGTGTGTGTGTGTGCGTGTGTGTGTGTGTGTGTGAGTGTCTAAGTGCTAATGAACTGTTAAGGAAAGATTGACGGACAAAACAGACAGCTGATGGATAGCTGGAGGGAGGAATGTGTGTACCAGTAATTCTGAACTCTTTGGTCTTAATTTGCTAGCTTCTTCCCAAAGGCCAGCACCATACCATTACATTCAATTACACGCTCTAAAATGTCTAAAATAAGACTTCCTGTATGTATGTGTGTGTGTGTGTGTGCATGAGACACATGAGACACACAAAGTGAGGCCTCTCACTTTTTAGTTTAATTACTACATTACCAAAGGAGCATTGCTTTGTATTTTTTGAGATCACTCTTTATTCCAGAACGTAGTCAATTAATAAGAACATGAGAGGTTGCAAATCATTTCTAAATAGTGAAAAAACCAGGAACTGTGACAACTTAAAACTTCTTAAAATAAGACCAAAATCCAGTTAAGCCCATTCAGCATGTTCTAAGAAAGAGTACCTTTTGTCTTTTGCTCCTTATTCATTCCTTTCTTTTTTTTCTTTCCCCAGTCATTTCCTCTGAGCAGTTCACTCATTCATGATTTTATTGCTTTTGGATTTAAATCGTTCTCACTATCTTTTCTCAAGAGAGTAGAGTTCATAAAAAAAACACCTGCTTGGGCTCTACTCATTTTTTCTTAACTTTTCATCTTATTCTCCTCTCCACCCCCCCAAATCTGACCTACGATCTCTTTCCCATTCTCTATTCAACACTTCCTCTTTCTCACTTCCTTTTTTCCTTGTGCTCTCCGAGAGGGAGTAGTTCTCTGGTACTTCATCCGTCCAGTGCTAATGTTGTCCCAAGAGCCTTGGAGACCCTCTGAGTGACGCTCACGCTCCCTGCTGTGGGTCTACAGAGTGAGAAACCATCACATCACCCTCTAGAGGCTAAAATGAGAAACTACCATCATTTTCTCCAAAGTCTTCCAAAATTGATCAATCTGTCCCAAAAAAATAGATGCCAATACAGATGTAACTGCCTTCAAAACACTGTCACCAACAAAACAAATAGAGCTCACTGACTGGCAACAGAATTTACAGCTCAAACCGTATCTTAACGAACCAAAAATGCTATTATATTCCTTAAAGAATATTTGGTCTTTCTCACCATCAGCTTAGTTGGAATCAAACCACACAAACAAACATTAAATAATGACTCATCTTCACAATTCCAGAGAGCCTGTGGATTACTTCCATCCAACCATTCTTTATTTTAATTTATTAATTCATTCTCTTAAAATATTGTTCAGATAAAAAGACACTAACTTTACCAATATGAATAGATCACAAATCCAAAAGCATTTAGAATAACTATATACACACACACACACACACACACATATATATATATATATATATATAATAACTTGACTACATAATATTATTCAGCTGGTTTTTTTAGAATGGTCTGTAAGTTGGTTTTAGAGGGGTTTCTGGTCAGACTGGGAAACCATTTTAATCTAGGTAAGACCAGCAAACCAGACGTTTAAGGTTTTGTTTTGTTTTTAACAGGGGCACCCTATCAAATAATTTCATATTAACTTGCCCCTCTAAGTCTTAAGTGACTAAATCATTCCCCGTGATTTTTCACCTTTTTGAGCCGCAAGGAAGGCCATATTTCATGCCAGCTCAGCTTCCTTCCCCTTAATAACTTTCTCACACAAACAAAGCTGACCTCTGTCCACGTGTGTTTCGCTACACTCCCAAGTGACAGGTCGTAACGCACGGCAAGGAAATCCAATGTCAATACCGGTAGAGTCGCTGGGGGTCCCTGTCCGCGCCGCCCCATAAAGACTGCCATAAATACGGTAAATACATCAGTGTATATGGTGCACGTTAAGAAATACCGCATTTTCACGGGGAGATTAACTTTATGAATGGGTTTGTGGGTCACGGATGGTTTGGCGTGTCGTTTCATTTGAGGCGGATTGAGGATGCTTCAGTGCCCTCAGATATTTAACCGCCGGTTACCGGTTCTTTTTCTCATACGCGCACTCATAACGGCTCATCTCTGGATTTGGCAGCAGTGGGTCGCGCACGCCGCAGTGGGGTCTCTCTCGCTTTTCTTTCAAAGGGATTTTTTTTTTCTTAATAGTTTTTTCTTCCTCCCATATACCCGCGTTCCTCGCGCTGCCACTTCCGCTATAAAGCCCTTGGCTGGCTGCCACGCGGCCATTAGCACTAGCAAAATAACTGTTAACAATATGGTGCCCAGACATAGCAATTCCGACTCTAAAGTTTAACCAGCCGACATGGTTTGAGTCCAGTGATGCCAGAGGTTACAGCGCGAGGATTAGTAAACAAACGCACTTTACACTTGAGTGCAGTCTCATCTGTGCAATAAATGCGCAGTTCATTTTTATTGATGCTTCACACCTGAGAGACAAAAAGGAACACATTCATTTACAGTTTAATATTGAGAAAACGTATATGAAAAATATTATTTTCAACGCAATTATAAATAAGTCTAATTTATTTGCGCAATCGCGAGGAAATTACATAGAAATGTGTTAATTGCGCGCTGCGGGATAAAGAAAAAGCGCACGCAGTGTTTCCTCTGCTTTATATCACAAGGTAGGTTATTATGAGCTGAAAAGGCCCGTTATTAGGCACGTGCCATTCTATGAACTGATTCCATGCATGCATTAAAGGTGTTTTAGCTCAGTCAATAACGAAATATGCTTGAAATGTTCAGTAAATGTAACGGAAATTATATTCTGCATGATAAATACCCCTATACAAATTGGAGAACAATAAATAATTTTTTACATCAGCTTTATCATTCTAAAAATTTTAGAGCATGTAAATTATGTTGCTTACATAATCGGTAATATAGCAATAAAATAATTATCAAATCAGCATAAAGGCATACAAATTCAAAATATGCGTTAGTTGCACAGAGTAATTCAAGATCAACATACAAATAATTCAAAACCGAACTTATTAGATAATGCTTGAATAGAGTATTAATTTCCTTATGGTGATCACTTCTAAATTGATATAATAATAATAATAATAATAACGAGAATGAAGTATTGTGGTGATAATTATTCAGCCGTCATAATAAAGCCACATTAACAAACTTTGTTCATAATTTGTTCATTAATGTATAAGAAAGGCAAACATAACCCATAGGCTATCTAGAACGAAAATAATTTAATTTGGCAAAATTAATAAAATACCTTAATATAATGCATTAAATAATAATGCATTGTAATAACATTATGTAATAGAAATGGTTTGTTTCAAAGTAAAGTGTTCGGCTTTTGTTTTCCATACTGAAAATATCGAACATGTGTTGGCCAGCCTCACGGAACCTTTAAATCAAAATGAAACTCGTTACCAGAATATCAGGTGCAGCGCGCCACGCTAATATTGGTAAACAAAAATATTTGGTAATATTAATAACCCAAAATGTTACTGAAAATTAGGCTACGCAATGTTTTAAATATTAAATGCACTCGGTTTCTATTGTGTAAAACATTGTTACATGGGCAGCCAAGACCGAGCATACATGAGGATCGAAGTATTTAGGAATTTAGTAAGGCTGAATTGTGTAATTTATTCAAAATAAATCATTAGCCTCCAGGTGTATTTTTTCTAAACTTAACTATTGCTACTACTAATAATAATAACAGTAATCATAATTTTATTACTATTGTTGTTGTTGTATACAAAACAGAAACTTCTAAATATATATTTTTATTTCTGTATTTTTGAAATATAAATGCTGAGTTGTAATACATTTAGTCCAATCACAATACGAAAAAAATATCATCCATATACTTTTTTCGTATCTGTATTGTACAGGTCAACATAATAGTGGTTAAAGCAATCTAGTTTCTGTAAGTGACGTGACATTAAACGAAGAGTGAATTATGATGTTGGTAATTCACTGGAGCATGCGGTAAACTGTACGAAAATAATCAACAGTATATTAAAATACCAGTTTCCTGTGCTTATGGTATATTTATCTTATGCATATGCATATTTATTTCATGAATATATAGTGCTAAATATTTCTGCTTTAGCACACTGACATACAAATTTGAACAGTGAAACAGTACAGTAAAGATTAGGTGAAAGTTACGTGTTTTATAAAGTGATGACTGTCATTTAATTTTTTTTTTTTAATTAATGGTATTTTACAATAATATTATTTTATAATAAATAATATTTTTATAAAATGTATATGATTTTAAAATAAAAATGCGTCTATTTTATTCATGTGCATGTCTCTTTTGCTGTCATTTATTTTATTTTTTTTCTTTCATATTTTTGTACTGGTTGACAGGCACAGAAAGTCAAGCCACATTGTGTAGCCTATGTGCATAATACACACGTTCTCACATGCGCGTGGGTCAAGAATTCTCCAAATGGCCGTGCAATAATTTGCACGTTCCAAACGGCGGCTATTACGGCTCTGGAGCACTGTACATTACACCCACAACATGCTCTAAAAATCACTTGGGTTTAAATAAATAGAAGCATCTAAAAGCAAGATAACTTACAGGACTTGGCCTAAATTTGGGGGGTGGGGGGGAATCTCGGTAAAAACAGGCTTATGACAAATTTGGCCAAGTGCATTATTTTTCAAAAACCCAGTTGAAACCATCTGAAATCTTTTTTTCTGAAATCTCGATTTCATTAGGCTATATAATAGAAATAATAATAATAGTAAAAACAAGAACAATAAACAGCCTATCGAAAATAGCCTACATCATCGATCATAACGCTCAGCCTTCTCTAGAGCTGAAGGTTATTCCCAATTGCCTTGTAAATTTGTCTAATATATATTTAAACGTAGGCTATAAACTGTATTCAAATCAATGCAAACTACTTTTTAAAATAGCAATCTTTTGTATAGTATTTTGCAGTCAGGCGTTTTAAAATGATCCAATAATAATAATAATAATAATAATAATAGTTATATCAAATTAACAATAATGGTATTTGTTTTGGGGATAGTACCAGGAAATTGTGTCTTGTATAGGAAAAATGAGTGCTTCTTGGGGACTTACATTTAGAGACTGCACGTCTCATGTCAGGTCAGTTTGACATGTCTTATTACTGGACCTCACGCAGATACAGGCGTAGATTTGGTAATAATTCTACACGACTGACTCACGAGGGCTAGCGGGGAGGTAATGCGGAAGCATGTGGAGCATGTGCAGCCGCAGTGTGAAAATGATCGCAATGCCGCGAGCATGACTGGAGCTCAGCTAGCGAGAGATGATTCATTCAGCCAGGCCGCTGTACCACATATGGGCGGAACGTTCTACAAGAGGGAACGAAACGCTGCGCGCCTATTGGCAGAGACCACCGGTGATTGACGTGAGGCAGCCCCGCCCATCTTCTGCCCTGGTTATTGGCACTTTAACGAATCCCGGCCACTGCCTTGCTGTCTGTGCGCGTTGAAAGACCAATGAGACTGTTTTAAATAGACTGTCGCTTCGTTTTCAGCGTCTTTGTCACATCGCCCGTGGTAATTAGCTACTGAAGCGGACTATTCTAACTCAAGGAATGCTAGATTAAGTGCTGTTGCAAATGCACTTCTCGTGAACTTCTTTCTCGGCCAATCTGTCTTCTTGGTTTGTTACCATGGCTGAGAAACGACGGTCCCCGTGTACTATGAGCCTCAAAGCGCACGCATTCTCAGTAGAAGCGCTTATTGGCACAGAGAAAAAAAGAAAGCTGGAGGAGGACAACGAGAACTGTTTTGAGGAGGTAAACGAGGTGTCGAACCTGATAGAAAGCCCGCAACCCCGGACAGGGAGAACTTGTCCAAGCACCAGGAGTTGCGAGATAGACTGCGCAAGCGACGAATCCCGTAAGTAGCCTTCTGGAGGTCTGACTGAAAACAAAACAGTTACAAATATAGTTATGCGTGACACGTAAGCGAAACAAACCACAAATATAGCCTAATTCAATTTTATATTTGTAATTCTCTCGGCTGAAATGTAACACTGTACAAAGAAAATATACTACCCGATGTTATTCTGTGTTTCCTCTCGCTTGTTATACAGTATAGTTCTGCAAATAATAACTGGCTTCTAAATAAATACTAATCAATAATTAACATTAAAGAATAGAGTCTTTTAACTAACAAAATCATGTAAAATATCAATAAATTCTTAAATAAAAAAATGCGTCTCTAATTTAGAGATGTAATGGAGTGAAGTCAGGATGACAAAAAGACGAGAAATACAGTGTATAAACACAAAATAACACAGTTATGAGTCTCATAAATATAGGCACTAAGAGAGTGACTAATCTGTGTTTATGAGTTTGGCCACAATCATAAACACTCAAATTAACTTGCCTTCACAAAAGCCAACTTAGGCCTACTTGCAAAAAAAAAAAAAAAAAAAAGTTGTACAGCTGGAATAAAATGTATAAAAGTCGATTCACTTTTTAAGTAAACTAATGCAGTTCTTGTAATTCGTCACAAATGTATTACTTAAACTGAATTCTTAATAATAATTCCATGACGAAGTTATGGCGCCAAACAAAATAAATGAAACAGCAACAAAGAAACGCTGCAAGTTATTTATAATTGCATTGTAATGTTTAACAGCATTAAATATGAAACATAAAAAGTCTATAAATACATGCGATGTCTTCTGACCCAGGAAGAAAATGTGAGTATTCTTTTGCATGCCACTTCAACAACAGTTTAAAATAAAAGTTTTCTGCAGGCTGTTAAAATATACAATTATTAAGACCACTTTTTTCTGTCTTTCTCAGCGGAGTCTGAGGACGTGTTGTTGGATAGCCCACAACCTGCATCCCAAGGCTCGCAGGTCCTCGTGCAATCAGGCACGAGCTCCGGAGAGGAGATGCGCGTGGATCTGCAGGGCTCAGACTTGTGGAAGCGATTCCACGAGATAGGAACTGAAATGATCATCACCAAAGCCGGCAGGTGCATCACACAAAACATGCCGTACAATTAAACAAGCTACAAATCACCATATTCAATATTTGTATTTGAAAATAGTGGTAATATAAAGACACTTTTTATATATTCTTCGTAAATGACTCATATTTTTTTTTAACTGAATTAGTCTGAATTAGCCTAAATATCTAGTCTCTTTTGAAGGATGTTAGATGTAAATGTTACTTTTAGATACATAGAATTGAATACTGAATTTAACCAGGGATTGGGCAAAAATGTCCCAAAAAGTGCCGTTATTTTAGTACATAGCCGATATATTTAGCCTATATATTTAGGTCTGATTTTGTGCAGCTACGTTTGTATTTGATGTTGATTTATGTGGAATTATATTGTCAGCGAATAAATACATTTAAATTAATTGACAACTATAATAATTAAATCAACTGAAAAGATATTTTTGTAAAAAAAAAAAAAAAAAAAAAAAAAAGTTAGGCCTATTTGACGTAAACGGACAACGTGCTGTGTATATGTTTATAAAAATTATGCCCACAATAAGGAGGCTAAAAACTGCGCTCGAAATGTGGATTTTGCCTCAGTGTGATGTATAATGAAAATATTAATAGGCTATACAATGTAATTTCATCCCAGGCGAATGTTTCCCGCGATGAGAGTTAAGATTGCGGGACTGGATCCTCATCAACAGTATTATATCGCTATGGATATAGTTCCTGTCGACAACAAACGGTACAGGTGAGCAATTTACGAAACTTGTCTTCCCAACTGATCGCTTCAGGGCAGCCTGTTGTAGGCTACTGTAGACAAACGATCAAAACAGTCTAAAATGTGCAAACATAATATTGAATATTTTGAAATAACCGTCTCCACAAATGGTACTCCGGGATTTTGTTGACATGTTCAGTCCGGCCTTTTGCGATACCCTTTTGGGAGCTTGACCTGCTGGACCTGAAGGTCATGAGACAACTGCAGTCAAAACAAATTCATAACGCGTTAGTTTATGGCGGGCTGCTCTGTGTATCTGAACATTTTTGTACAGCTTTAAAGACAGAGTACGGATTATGGGGGTTTTGAATGCTAAAGGAAAACAGGTTGGAGGAGTCATTTTTACATATGTTTCAACAGATTTTTCAAACAATGTTTTTGTAACCACAAACTTTTGAATTCAAAAAGTCGGCTAAATCAAAGTTCGCTAAAACAGAGTTCGCTTTAGGAAGTTACCTTAGCAACAGTACTCCGCTAAAGTTCTTTCAGTTCATTATCGGTCTACAAAAAATAACTGCTGTCATTATATTATTATTATTTACACAGCACACACAGGCTACATCACAGAAACCTGTTTTGTTTTAAAGACCTACTAGACTCTACTAGGGTCACTACAAGCCGTTGTGCGCGACGAACCCCAAATACATTGAGTCCAGAAGATTACTGACAGAAATTGACGCTTTGAAACGTCGAGCCGTGTATAATATTATATAAAATTCATATTATGTAAAATTCACAGTATGTGACACTGACTCTTTTTTTCCGTTCTAAGGTACGTGTACCACAGCTCGAAGTGGATGGTAGCGGGTAACGCCGACTCTCCTGTCCCTCCGCGTGTCTATATTCATCCTGATTCGCCTGCTTCCGGTGAGACGTGGATGCGCCAAGTTATAAGCTTCGACAAACTCAAACTGACCAATAACGAGCTCGACGACCAAGGCCA
>JAFVLL020018392.1:0-13630 GCA_021397915.2 Tor tambroides | reverse complement strand
AGGTCCACTTTGTTATCAAAAGAGCGGACATTGGCCAGAAAGAGAGTTGGAATCGGCGGCCTGCAAGCCTTTAACTGAGCCAACGCGCCCGCCCGCTTCCCCCTCTTTTGTCTCCGGGCACACCGTTTCCTCTTGCCCGCTGCTCGCCGTACTCTACTACACCACTCCGTTGTCCTCAGAAGCCGCTGTCTTCCAAGTGCGGATTTCAGCTTTGGTGAGATTGTAATAGCCGAACTATCCATGATGACCATAAGTTCGGTTGGGCTATACTTTATACGCAAATTTAGTGCTAAACTAGTGCTGAAAACAGCCTCAAAACTATTATAATAAGGCTTAGTCCCGGGAGCTCGAGTAGCCGCTGCACCACTGTGCGCCGCCAAAAATTAAGCCAATAAATAATATTACTAGAGGTTTATTTATGATTTTTCAGCCGTTTTGACTAAAATAATCCTAAAATGGCTTCAATTACTCATTTCTGCAGTTGGTCTGATGCTCCATGCTATGCTTATTTTGCTGCTGGAGTGCTTGGCCCCGTAATTGCTGCTTGCAGCTATATTTTTATTTTATTATTATTAATTTTTGGTTATGATCTAAACCTAGTTTTCCTTCTTAGCACTAAAAGAAGAAATAGTATACAGCGTACATATAATAGTAAATAGTAGTTCATAGACCATAAAACATCTTGTGCGCTATAATCCAAGTATACTAAAAAAAAAAAGAAAAAAAAAGTGGTTCCCAACCATGTTCCTGGAGTCAACATTTTGAACGTCTCCTTTGTATGACACATCCATTTCAGGTCTTGGAGTCTCTACTAATAAGCTGATGAGTTGAATTAGGTGTGTTTGATCAAGGAGACATGCAAAATGTGAAGTGATGACTCCAAGAACATGGTAGCATATCATTGTACTAAAGTATACTAAAGAACAGCTTATCCCTATTCGGACAGTAACTGCACATAGAAAAATAGGGGTATTGTTTCTGTACCTAAAGGTACATTTGCCATGAAAGTACCCTGTAAGGTACAGAATATGGTCCTTAAGGTGACAACTGTGGACTTTTGTTTTAATTTAAAGGTCAAAATCAGTTCTGACAGCAAAAGGTACATAACTGTACTTTTAACAAGCTTGAGGTACAGGCAATTATGCAGCAAATCACAGATCACAAAATCGTAATTTCAGTCAGTCACGTCCGCTCATCCCCACTGCAGCTCACTCAGTCACGGGATCACAGCTCACAACGCAGTCACGGAAAATAACAGGTAAGCATTTTGAACTTCTTAATTCCTATTTAAAGCACTTTTGAATGTTTTGTGTTTTATTGTCAACTTTATCTGAGGATTAACCAGCTCAGTTATCATAATGCGTGTAACATTAGCTAGCAAAGAAGCGTGGAGCTAACGCGCCATTACATCAAAGTTATCAACGGCAAGTGTTAAATATGCAGTGTTATACACAACAGTTTGTCAGTGATAAATTAATAAAAAAAATTTTTTGTCGTTTCTCACTGCCGGACACAAACGAGTCCAGCAAATTGTATTTTTAAACTGGAGAGACGGCCAACAGACCATCTTCCTCATAACCGTCACTCGCGCCACAGATCTGAAAGTAAAGCAAACACACATTCCCTGTATTACGATACGTTTAAACTTTTTGTTAATCATTATTATTATCCGCTTTGTCAGTATCATCTAGTGATGCTGATGAAGTTTACTAATTCTGCCAAAGCCCCGGTGAACAAAGGGGCTGAGGAGCGTTTATAATGGCTGTTTTGTTAACCTTAGTTAACATTTTAGACTGTTATTTGCTCCTCACGTTGTCTCGTTTAAAATTCATACTAACAAATTGTTGTCATGCTTTTGAAATCAATCTTTTCAGAGCAAAGGCAGCGAGGGGTGGTGTGATGTCATTGGCAACAGGATGGCTGCAATACTAATATGAGCCTAAAATGAAGTAAGTAGAATTCACATTAAACAAATTGATGGGCTTTTGTGTTGTACTAGATGTAATTTGTCATGTTATAAACATTTATTTAAATACTTTGTTCTTCAGTTTTTATTTTTTGATGAATTGCTATTAATACAAATCCAGTGATTGACCAGAAATGACCAGCAGCACAAATGTTAAGTCTTCTGAAGCGATACTATACTTTTTTGTGAATATTAGATTGAGATTTAAACAATGATCAAACAGTGAATACACAACACCAATGAAAAATAAACCCCAACTAACATCCCACAAGAATGACATCATGACATCATGATGCAATGTAGTGTGCCACCATTTTGATTAAGACTGAATTGGCAGAGTGAATAACATCTTATATTTCACTTTTCCTATCATTCTGTCAAAGTATTTTTGTATTTTGTGTTGTTTCAGAAGAATACCAGTGAAGTCTTTTTAAGTTCTGATTATAGTTATATAGTTATAGTTACATACTTAACTAATATAGATGGGGGAAAAAATATCTTTTATATTTCTACTTTCACTTATCCTAAAGTTGCTTTGGGTTTTTAATAAAGATGACAGGTAATTGCTAATGCTAAGTTTGTAGTGGTTGAAAGTTGTCTTATGATTCATAAAAATAAGCTGTCCATAAATGTTGTTTAATTGTGAGTTAAATTTCCCTAATTTTGTGTTTTGTCTTCAGGGACAATAATGTCATCAGTCATTCAAGCTTTGATCCTGGCAGATCTATCTGAAAGAAGACTCAGCAGATTTTTTCAAGACACACAAGGTAGGACACATGTCAGGAAAACTTTATATTTATTTGGCAACATTTTAACCTTTTAGCTGAGATCAGCATAAATGACTAAATAGTTGAACATTTGAGTTGTCTTAAACTAAAAAAATAAAATTATGTCATGGTTTCCTCACCCTCATGTTGTTCCAAACCCATTTTGAATGAATTTTATTCATCTTCAGAATAATGTATATATTTTTGATATTCTTTCACCATTTTTGTCTATCCATTGGAATTCTAGGCGATCTTTATTTTCAAGGTTCAAAAAGTTTTTAATTTAGGCTTTGACACATAATAAAAAATCCTCAGCTCAAGCTTCTCGGTTAATTTTGTGTCTTTAGAAGACTTGAATGAAACCACTTTATTCATATGGATAAACTGTCTTTATGTACTTCTTGAAGCTGAATGTTGATTGCCTAAACTTTCAATGGATTGACAATATCTTCATTTTTGTTCCAAAGATGAACAAGATTCGTATGTGTTTGGTATGACATGACAGTGAGTAAATGATGATAATTTTCATTTTGGGGTGAACTGTCACTTTAAACGGTTAGTTCACCCAAAAATGAAAATTCTGTCATTAATTACTCACCCTCATGTTTTTCCAAACCTGTAAGACCTTCGTTCATCTTCGGAACACAAATTAAGATATTTTTGATGAAATCTGAGAGCTCTCTGATCCTCCATAGACAGCAAGGCAACTGAAATGTTCCCTGACCCAGAAACGTAAGGACATCGGTAAAACAGTTCATGTGACATCAGTAGTTCAACCTTTATTTTACAAAGCTACGAAAATACTTTTTGTGCGCAAAGAAAACAACAACAAAAACGACTTTATTCAACAATTCTTCTCCTCCAAATCATGCCTTCTGCTGTTATCGAGAGTATCTCTATATGTAAACAATGCATGTGCGTGGTGCTGCTGACGTAGAACATGCATGCGCAGAGCCTTGTTTAAATGCAGAGGAACACACACGCATACACCGTGATACTCTCCATAATGGCACCCTAGGGTGACGCAAAGGAGAAGAATTGTTGAATAAAGTCATTATTTTTGTTTTCGCTGTGCAAAAAAGTATTCTCATAGCTTCGGAAAATTGTGGTCGATCTATTGATGTCACATGGACTTTACCGATGTCCTTACTATGTTTCTGGGTCTGGGAACATTTCAGCTGTGTTACTGTCTACGGATGGTCAGAAAGCTCTTGGATTTCATCAAAAATATCTTAATTTGTGTTCCAAAGATGGAACGAAGGGTGAGTGATTAATCACAGAATTTTCATTTTTGGGTGAACTATCACTTTAAGCACTGTTTTTCTTACTGTACTGCAATAAAGAACCTTAGATTGTTAAATTAAATAGTAATGTAAATTAACTAATTCAATTCAAGCTCTAAAACATTGGAAAATCCTGCTGATAAACCACTCTGGAAGTTAAAGTGGATGTTAAAATTAAAGTACTACAGTATTTTAAATGGGCACATACCTTTGAATAAACACTTCTCTGATCCTTCACACCTTTATTGTCATTTATGAAAATTTAAATATTATGTCCGCTTTGTTTAAATATGATGATATTTGGTGACATACACTAACAAATTTTTTTTACTGCATTTAGAAAAGGTGCTGAAGGCGGCTGTCACCATCTTTGCTGTTAAGGAGGAAGAGGGAACATTGTCTTTAAACCCATTGGATGTTTTGATTGCATCTGAAGATGATGTCTGCAAAGTCTTGGGTCAGTTTACAGGTGCTGTTTTTTGCACTAATGTATTCCCTTAGTTACAGTATATAAACCTCTTAAAGTTTGTATAGAATGTGCTGTTAATCGTAAGGAAAACTTTTTTTTGCATAAAAATTATCCACTGTGTTTCAGATTATTTAGCAGTTGTTTTTTATTATTATTATTAATTATATTTAACATTCAAATGGATTTTAAACATTTCCTTCGTGCGGTCTTTACTTGTTTGGTGAAAAGTTTGATAAGATAGCTTAAATGTTATATTTTTGAGTAAACAGCCCACTGATTTTGTTTTATGCTTGAAAATATTTATGTTGTGTTTCAATAAATACTTAAAATTCTCCTGTTTTGTCATGACTTCTTTGTACCAGTGTTTTTTCTTAGTCTTATGTAACGTTATTGCTTTGAGTTTGATGAACTTAAATGGTTTGAGGAAACCGATTGCCTTCAATGGTTTAAGTAGCTATATAGTAGTTAAGACTTAGTTATATTTGTTACCTGAATTCAAACTGAGTGGAATAAAATAAAATAAAAAATTAAATTAAGTTTAAAAATATCAGGATGTAATTTTAAACCATACCAGGACACAAAGGTACATTTCTATCACTAGGGGTACATAAATGTTCTTTTAGAGGTACAAACAAGAAGGTACAAAAATGTACCAACGTTCTGAGGTACATTGCTGTACCCTACTAGGGTACAGCTGGAGCGACAAAGCATTTATACCTTTTTAGGTACATTCCTGTACCTTGATTTTTCTGTGTGTAGTCGCCAAAGCAAAATTTTACATTTAGTTTAATTTAACTTGATGTACTAAAACAAATAAAATTAAAATTGAAATAAAATTAATAAAAATATATAGACATATTAAGAAAAAAAAAACTTGACAAAAACACAGCAAGATTATGAAAACTTTAACTTTCTAAAATTAAAAAGACCGAAAATATAAAACTAAAACTAATTCAAAATAGAATATAATCTGTAATAGTATCTCAGTGATACTTAATTATATTAACATATGTCATTAAAAAGTATTATAACAGTATTTTATAATACAGTAATATTGTAAAATAACATTTGTAAAATTTAAAATAACTCTTTAAAGGGTTACTCCACCCCAAAATGAAAATTTTGTCATTAATCACTTACCCCCATGTCGTTCCAAACCCGTAAAAGCTTCATTCGTCTTCGGAACACAATTTAAGATATTTTTGATGCAGTCTGAGAGCTCTCTGACCCTCCATAGACAGCAATGTAATTAACACGATCAACGTCCAGAAACGTAGCAAGGAGATCGGTAAAATAATCCGTGTGACATCAGTGGTTCAACCGGAATTTTATTGTAAATTATATAGTAGATAATATTGGTATTATTTTTTTTTTTCTTCACATTTTGGAAATTGTATTCCTATTTTGCTGTTTCCCTCCAGCAATATTCCAAAATATATAATATCGATGAATAAATGACATCTTTATTGACTGTACAGAGAGCTGCATTATTGCAGGGTGACATGGTGTGAGCACTAAAGAACTGTAACTAAAGGGTTTTACTGTCATATTCGTCATCAGGAGCAGATATTAATTTAGCATGAATCACTATTAGCGTCTATTCTCGCAGCTGACGTCGTGAACCGCTTGTGCACTTAGTGGCCCCAAGAGAAGCAATAACAATATGTCAGACACAATCATCTCTCTCGAGCTATTAAGTTGTACACATCTCCACACTGTCAATGGAAAAAAGCATATGAATCGCTTTGCTGCCGCTTTCGGCCATGATGATTTTGCCAGGAAACAACTAAGTGTGGGAAGTTAAAGCATTAACCTTCAAACTTGTCAGTCTAGAGTTTTTAGAGCTTTTAAGTGACTCAGTTCCCGTCTGCACTCCCACCACGAGCGCATGAATGCATCTGCGGATGGAAAGGACCAGAACAGAAAAGACCTGCAGTGTTGTGGAAATGCAAGGCTGTTGCATTTGCCCAGAAAAAAAAAAAGTTTTCTGTTTTATAGACCCTTTTTGTCCTACCTGGATTTGAAAGCAGATAAATAAGTGAAATACTGTAAGGATAAAGCCTGTTGCAGTTTCAATCTAAAAAGCCACTTTGTGTGGACACTGACATCTTCATTAATGCTTTCATCTTCATTCAAAAGGTTGCCATTTCATCAAACAGCTTTTTCTTTCATTCTTGGTGTCATGTTCACTATGCTTCTAGTTTTTAATTCTTGATCTTGATCTACGGCCTGAAAGAAATTTAATCACAGCACTTTTAGCATCTGTTTTCTCGGCAGCGGTGGGCGATAACGGCTGTCACTCCTGTTATGACGTTCAAGGCTGCTGAAGGATCTGCTTCAAAAGGAGATGCTTAAAATAAACGATAAGGCATTTTGATTTTTGCATTTTTTTCTCCTCAAATCGTCCTCCCACTCCAGTAAAATTCATCTCTAATCAGCCACCAAGTCAGAAAAAAAGCGGCAATATACGAGAATGAAACATTCTTGATTTAATGGAGCAAAGAGTCTTTGTTTGGTTCATTGGCCTTGCACAAATCCTGCATTTAATTCTGCCCTTTCTATCATTTGTTTGGCAGGAAGATAATGTATATAATCATGCATCTTCAGTCAGTATACTCTTTTATATATAATTAGATTAAATTAGATTTTATATAAACATGTAGTCAATTTATTTATAATTTTTATATATTAATATAGTTATAAAAAAAAAATATATATATATATATATATATATATATATAGTATTATAATTATGTTAAATACTATATAATAAATACTATATAATTGCATAAAATATTATCATGCATCTGCACTCAATTTACTATATTATATATTTGATAATTGCATTAAAATAATATAGCTACATATGAATATATGTATAATAATATTGTTATGTTAAAGGTTATATAATTGCATAAAATATTTAAATATATAAAAATATAACAATAAATGTTAAATATTTAAATATATATTGTGTTTGCACTCAATTTACTTTTTATATATTAAATACGTACAAATATGTACAGCATATGTGTAGAGTATAGTTATAGTAAATATGAAATAATTATATAAAATATTATTTAAATATATAGTAGTAAATCTTCAATCGCTGTACTACTACTTTTTCCATTCATATTATAATATGTATGATATCTGTGTAATTTGTAAAGTTTCTTGTGAGTTCCAGGTTTAAATTAGATTTTCAATCTCAAGTTTTCAATGTTGTGTCAGACTTTTGGAGCCCACCGTATATACATATGAAACAGCTGATGCCTTTTCAATAGAAAGAAGATTTTAGATTCAAGTGCGACAGCTGAAATGACAGCGGTGGAAAGAGTCCAGACAAGAATAGATGAAAAAGTACGATAAAGTATGAAAGAGCAAGATAGCGAGCGTGCATGTAGAGCAGCGTGCTTCTCTCATCTAGATTAACCCCAGGGAAGCACACAAGTGCTAGTATGCGGCCAGTGGACAAAACACAGCATGATAATGGCTTCAATCAGAATGCAGATTTGGGTTTTTGCTCACTCTGAGCTCTCAACCTTCCTCGGCTCGGCTGCCCCCCGTCGTTAGCGTAGCCTGTCGGCGCTGTCGCTTGTCTTCACGTCTGATGGGCGGTGTTTACCTGTCCAAACCATTCGCTCTCTGTAAGGTGCATCGGCACTGACAGCGGCACGAAAGCCGACTATAGCTGCTACTCAGTCATTGGATGAGATTTTGGGAGAAAGAGGAAGAGAATGGCATGACTTTATTTGTCACCACAGGGTCAGGGCTGGAGGAAATGGTTTCTAGAAACTTCATGATGAGGGAAACCTGAGATTAATGGGATAGTTCGCCTAAAAATGGAAATTCTCTTACTGTTTACTCACCCATATGAGTTTCTTTCTTGTTTGTTTTAATACAACAACAGTACATAGTGGCCATGAGTTAGAAACTCCAAAAAGGGCAAAAAATAATTGTTTTCATGTTATGGCTGATTATGCTAAATGGGTTGTATTAGTTTGATAAAGAAAACTGAAACACTAAAATAAATATTTTGTATGTTATTTTAATGTAAAGAACCATTCAAAGTGTGTAGTTAGTATGATTTTGAAAGAAGTTAATACTTTTATTCAGCAAGGATGAATTAAATTGGTCAAAAGTGACAGTTAAGACATTTAAATGTTACAAAAAAGTTCATTTCAAATAAACCCTGTTCTTTTGAACTTTCTATTCTTCAAAGAATCCTAAAAGAAATTTTGTTTTTCAATATTGATAATAATAATAAATGTTTCTTGAGCAGCAAATCAGCATATTAGAATGATTTCTGAAGGATCATGTGACACTGAAGACTGGAGTAATGATGCTGAAAATTCAGCTTTGCATCACAGGAAACAAAATTGCATTTTAAAATTTATTCAAAAACTTTATTTTAATTGTAATAATATTTCACAATATTACTGTATTTTTGATCAAATTAATGCAGCCTTGATGAATGTAAGGCACTTCTTTCAAAAACATAAAAAAATCTCATTGATCTCAAACTTTTGGGATCCTCACATTATTAAAAATTACAGTATAAAATATGAACAAAATATTTATTTTAAAATCTGCCATAGAAGACAAATCTCTATACTATTTTTCAAGAAATTAATTAAAATCAAACATATCAGTTGATAACTGATATGTGGTGCATCTACCAAAAAAATAAAAAATAAATAAAAAAAATACCTCTGAAATATCAAAAACTGCTTGCTTTTTAGAGCTTTACAGATGTGGTGATTGTAAAATGAAGTTGTACAGAATTGAGTTGCATATATAACAGGGTCTGGAACAACATAAATGGCATGTTTTCTTTTAATTTTCTTTATTGGACACAGCATGCTGCCATTATTCAGTATGAAAAAGTATCAATTTGTAAAACATTACTGTGATTCATCGGTGCAACTCAAGCCAAGTTCTCGCCGCATCACTTCCACCTGGCACCTGTGCCTGATGGGTAATGTATTCCGTACGTCTAGCCTTCAAGCCCCGCTGCATTACAAACATAAAGATGATGGGAGTGGAGATTAATGGGAAACGCGGTGAGTTTCCATCATCCGCGGCGTGTCAGGACAGCACGCTAACCAACTGTTTAATACGATGCATCAGGCTTGGAAATGCTCTTGGCTTGGAAACGCCTGCGCCTCGCCATGCGTCTGGCACATGGAAATGAGGTGAGCTTGTTAAGAGAGCAAAGCTCGGCTGAAAAGTTATCAGTGGCACACATCACTTCTGCGACGGGCAATTCATCAAATGTTTAGCTAGGTTATTTGCCAGCTTGTCATGGCAACTTTGATGCAAGGCAGTTTCGCAACCTTGTGAATGAAGGGGCCTTTAAAACAAATCATTTGTACTCTCTTTGAATACTCTATGAATTTAAGCACTTCCTTAGCGAGGCCAATATACGCATGTGATGATTTAAAGCAATAGTTTGCCCAAAAATGAAAAAGTAAAAAAAAGTACTCACCCTCAGGCCATCCAAGATGTAGATGAGTTTGTTTCTTCATCAGAACAGATTTGAAGAAATTTAACATTACATCACCTGCTCACCAATGGATCCTTTGCAGTGAATGGGTGCCGTCAGAATGAGTGTCCAAACAGCTGATAAAAACATCACCATAATTCATAAGTAATCCACACCACTCCAGTCCATCAGTTAATGTTTTGTGAAGTGAAAAGCTGTCTTTTTGTAAGAAGCAAATCCATCAAGATGTTTTTAACTTCACCTGTTGAGTCCTCTATACATAATACTGATTTCTCCAGTGAAAAAGTAATCTTGTCTGAATCAGGAGAGAAATATGCACCGTTTACAAGCAAAACAGCCAAGATGGATCTAAACAGTACGTCTGTGGATTTTGATGTGAGAGGACAACAGAGGATGGACTTTTCCACTGGAGGAAGTGGATTATTGTGATGTTTTTCATAAACTTTTTGGACTTTCATTCTGACGGCACCCATTCACTGTGATGTAAAGCTAAATTTCAGACCTGTCCCAATGAAGATACAAACTCGGAGGGTTAGAGCATTTTCAGCAAATTTTCATTTCTTGATGAACTATTTCTTTAAGGATGAACGGCAGTGTCTCCTTACATGAATAGAAGGCACAATCTGTATGATTGCGCTTTACTCTGACTTTGACTGTCATCCACAAGTTAATTTGATTGCAGTCGCTTGTGGCAAAGGTAGTGGAGCTCTGATTTGGAAAGATGTGATTCTTTTGTGCGCATGTGTGTGTGCTTAAGAAAGTGTGACCGCTTTCTCTTGTCTTCAGAGCATGCAATCCATTCTTTGAATTCCTAAATGCAAGTGGCAGAGAAAGGAAAAGAGTGTGAACGTGCGTCCTGAATGCAAATAAAGACCTCTCAAGGCTTTTCTCTGACGAGGACGGACTCGTTCTTATCTCTTATCTTGCTAACTATGTCAAATGATTAGTGACTGCCTACATCAACACAGTAGCTCAGCGTAACAATCTATCACCACGTGTTGAGCAAACTCTCAAAGGCATCTCACCTCTATCCCAGAATTTGTGCTCACCTGAATCTCAAATGTCATCTCTTATGAACTTGATGTGCACATTGATGAAGCAGATATGGTGAATAAGAGAGTGCTGAAGGAATGACGTATCTTTGTAGGCTAAAATTCAGAAAGAACTTCCCATTTTAACACTTCCAGTTCCATCGTCTTAAAGTCAATGGGGTTTTTAGTTTAAAACCTTAGATTGAACATTCACTAAATGTGAATGTCAGTTTGGAAATTAAATATCTGGTGAGTGGTGCTAAATGTTTAATGCTCTATTACATTAGGAAATAATGTACCACATACATTAAACCCTACCCTAAAAATAACCAATTGTGTTAACAAAACCAAACATGAGATAAAACTGTATTTTATGAAGCTACCATACCGCCGTTTTAGCTTGTATGCGAGTTGTTTTATTGTTACTCGTGTTTCACAGCACTCGTACCTGATCGTTTTTATATTCTTGTAAGTACGTGCAGTGTTGTACTGGGTGAGCTTCCAAGCAAGTTTACTATGGCAGAAAAGCCATATATATGGAGCAGTTTATGTGACGCCAACACAAAATGTATTAGTTTACAAATCATGCATTACGATAAAATTGCTTTAAGGTCGTCATAAAGCATTGTGCAAGAAACAGCATGCAAATAAGTCTTTATTAATCAATAATCTGCCCTGTAACCATAATTTGTGTGAAAAAGAATATAAGTTGTTGGTGTTGGTCATTTCAACTGAAAACTGCAGTGAATTGTATCTATAGGTGTGAAAAATGTAGGTAGAGGCATGTTAACCAATTAGCCAATGTTGTCTTTTCCATACAGCAACATTTTGCGTGTTTCTTTTTTGTTCCACAGAAAAAAAACAGCATATGGGTTTGAAATGACATGAGGGTGAATAAATGATGATAAGATTATCTTTTTTTTTTTGCTGTGCCTTTAAACACAAGCTGTAAAGCTGGATTATGTTGTTGCATCTGAGTGCAGTAAAGCTGTTGTGATTTGTTGAGCTTGTCATTGGTATACAAAGCAGGATTTTCACTTATCTGAAGCCAATACTCCAGTCTCTCACTCTCTTTCTCTCTGTCTTTTTTAATTAAGCACGGGCGATGCTTGTGGCATTCTGGCAGATCTCTGATGTGCTTTGTGGGTTTGTGTTCCTGTGATGTGTGTGTCAAAGGTGTTTGCTCACATTATATTTATCATGCATTAAGCGTGTTTGGTATTTTTCGCTTAATCTTAACGACAATTTAAATCTTTCTAATGCGAGAATAATTAGCCTGCGTGTCTTCCTCCCAGGAGGATTTGTCGCTGTGTGCAGTTGGGAGGCAAACCACCCGTGCAACTTCCCTGGAATTATTTCATCATTAACTCAAGTGTTTTTACTGAACCTGAAACGTACTGACCCCTCATGGAACATAAGCAGTGCTTAATTTGTAAATTACGAGTTTAGAGAATAAGCATCCAGTGACAGATCCGGCAGGATGAGACAGAGGAAAGTCTATCTATCTATCTATCTATCTATCTATCTATCTATCTATCTATCGTTCTATCTATCGTTCTATCGTTCTGTCTATCATTCTATCTATCGTATTCTCTATTGTTCTATCGTTCTATCATTCTGCCGTTCTATCTGTCTGTCTATCTATCTGTCTATCTATCTATCTATCTATCTATCTATCTATCTATCCATCATTCTGTTCACCCATATCTAATCCGTCCATCCGTCCGTCCGTCTCTCATCCATCCATCCATCCATCCATCCATCCATCATTCTATTCATCCATATCCAATCCATCTATCGTTCCATCCATCCATCCGTCCGTCTGTCCGTCCGTCTGTCGTCCATCCATCCATCCATCCATCCATCCATTCATCCATTCATTCACCCATCCATCCATCCATCCATCCATCCATCCATCATTCTGTTCATCCATATCCAATCCATCCATCCATCCGTCGTCCGTCTCTCGTCCATCATCCATCCATCCATCCATCCATCCATCCATCATTCTATTCATCTATATCCAATCCATCTATCGTTCCATCCATCTGTCCATCCGTCTGTCTTCCATCCATCCATCCATCCATCCATCCATCCATCCATCCACCATCCATCCATCATTCTATTCATCCATATCCAATCCATCTATCGTTCCATTCGTCCGTCCGTCTGTCGTCCATCCATCCATCCATACATTATTCTATTCATCCATATCCAATCCATCTATTGTTCCATCCATCTGTCCGTCCGTCTCTCATCCATCCATCCATCCATGCATCCATCATCATTCTATTCATCCATATCCAATCCATCTATTGTTCCATCCATCCATCCGTCTGTCGTCCATCCATCCATCCATCCATCCATCCATCATTCTGTTCATCCATATCCAGTCCATCCATCTGTCCATCCATTGTCCGTCTCTCATCCATCCATCCATCATTCCATCCATCCATCCGTCCGTCCGTCTGTCGTCCATCCATCCATCCATCCATCCATCCATCCATGCATCATTCTGGTCATCCATATACAATCCGTCCATCCATCCGTCTGTCTCTCGTCCATCCATCCATCCATCCATCCATCCATCCATCCATCCATCCATCAT
>JAFVLL020018391.1:0-12131 GCA_021397915.2 Tor tambroides | reverse complement strand
AGCACTCTCCAAGTGTTAGCTGCCTTACCGAGCCTTCTGTGTTTATGTCTAGCTCCGAGTCTGGTTCTGCGTTTAGCACTCTCCAAGTGTTAGCTACCTTACCGAGCCATTCTGTGTTTTCTAAGTCTAAGTTTAGTTTATTTTTTTTATAGTCTTGTTTCCTGTTCCTTGCCCTTGTATCGTGGATTAACCCGTGTCTCACCGTTTCGGACTCTGTGTATACCTCGTTTGGATTATTGCTCAGGTTATCGGACTACCCCTCTTCTCAGCCCTTTGGATATTGTTCGCCGATCGAGGACCCACGCATGCCCTAGGATTACTTTTGTGTCTTGCCCGTGCCATACCCGTTTGCTGGTGTTTTGATCCTGCCTGTTATTTGACTGTTTATTAATAAAAGCTTGCAAATGGATCTGCACGTCTCTCGTTTCGTCGGTCCCGTTACAGAATACTCAGCCACACAAGGATCTAACAGCTTTTCAAACAGACATTGGCCAGATATGGACACAACCAGAATTTTATTTGCCCTTAAACAAGGCCCACGATCACTGGAAAACCATATTCGAGAATTTTTAGCCATCGCTCACTATTCAGAATTCAGAATTACTATTCATTATTTTGATGGAGATTTTCTGCGATGGCATAAACCCACCTCTCAAGTCTAAGCTTAGACACATGGGTCCGCGTTCATCACTCAGTCAGTTTCTGGACTATGCTCTGTCATCAGTCGGTTCCTCATTCACCGTGGGTGTCGCGGAGGAGGAACGCGACATCGTGTCCGTGCCGATAATGGCGGCCATGGTGTTTAGTCAATCGCCAGCTCTGGGACATTCGAGTTTATTGATCACAACTCCGGTGATTAAACCCACTCGTGAAATGGCGGCCGTACCCGAGCACAGTCACATAATGGCGGCGACAGTGGAACCTGTTCACAAAATGGCGGCCACAACGATGCTCCATCATGTCACAGCTGCCATTCATGAGTCCAACCAAGTCACAGCTAATCTTCACAAGTCAAGTCCAGTCACAGTTAATCTTCACGAGTCAAGTCTCAACTGATCGTCACGAGGAAAGTCACGTCTCCGCTGACCTTCCAGAGTCTCATCACGTCTCCGCTGACCATCCAGAGTCTCATCACGTCTCAGCGGATCTTCCAGAGTCTCTTCACGTCTCCGCTGACCATCCAGAGTCTCATCACGTCTCAGCGGATCTTCCAGAGTCTCATCACGTCTCCGCTGACCTTCCAGAGTCTCATCACGTCTCAGCGGATCTTCCAGAGTCTCTTCACGTCTCCGCTGACCTTCCAGAGTCTCATCACGTCACCGCTGATCTTCCAGCGTCTCTTCATGTCACCGCTGACCATACAGAACCACGTCATGTCACAGCTGATCAGCCATAGTCTTGTCACGTCCTGTCTGCAACACCCAGATATTCAAGGTCAGTCCATCAGTATCCTAGTCTTGTATCCAGTGTGAGTGATGCACCACTGGTGTCTGCACGTGCAACTGGTATACCCAAACCAGCTCACTTTAACCCTCCTGTTCCTGCACTAATTCCCCTGTCCAGAGCACTTCCCATGATGGGGATCGCTTTATGTTGCGTTTGGGCTGCTTACACCACTTCAGAACTGCCCCAGGCAATGGCACCCGCTGCAGCTTCTCCAGAGGTGGCGGCATATGCTGCAGAACCTCCCGAAGCAGCGGTGCTCGCTTCAGCTCCTTGTATGGTGGTGGCGCCCAGCAATGTACTCTCAGCCTGTCGTGTCGCTGTCAAAGAGACTGTTACCACTGTAGAACCTCCAGAGGTGGCGGCAGCCGCTGTAGAACCTTCGGAGGTGTCAGTGGTATCCACTCACCAACTCTTTGTCTGTCCTGTCACAGCTAGAAGGGCTGTCCCTGAACTCTCGTCCTGTCATGTCACGGCTAAGGAGGCCGTCTGCGAATCCTCGTCCCGTCCTGTCACGGCTAAGGAGGCCGTCTGTGAATTCTTTGCCTGTCCTGTCGCAGCCAGAAGGGCTGTCCCTGAATTCTCGTCCTGTCCTGTCGTGGCTACAGAGGCCACTTATGAACTTTTGTCCTGTTCTGAACCGGCCGAGGAGGCCATCTCTGAACTCTCGTCCTGTGCTGAATCAGCCTTGGTGGCTGATTTTGAACTGTCCATTTGTTTAGTCTCATCTAATGTATCTGGTTTTGAACTGTCTGTCCTGCCTGTTTGCGTCAAGGAATCTAAACTTGAGTTGTCTGTCTGTCTTAATGCTGTTGTTGAGTATGAATTTAAACTATCTGTCGGTCCCGATTTAAACATTGTGTCTGATGTTGAACCATGTGTTTGTCCCATTCCAATCTATGAATCTGTTTTTTGCCCCACTAGTCCAGTTACGATCCTAGAAACCTTACCCGAGCTCCTTGTAGGCTCTAGTAGCCTTGTCACAGCCCAAGGACCCACTGTGGAACTCTTAACCCTGCCTGTCACGGACTCAGAAACCATAAATGCACTCTATGTCTGTCCCGTTTCAACCAAAGAACCTGATTTTGAACTATCTGCTAGTCCAGGTTCAGTCACTGAAATGTCTGTCAGTCCAGTTTCCTTCAATGAGTCTGTTTTTGAATTGTCTGTGTTACCAGTTTCTGTCAATGAACTGTCTGATTCAGTCTCTGTCAATGCACCAGATTTTGAGCAATCTGTCAGACCAGTTACAGTCTATGAACCTGATTATGAACGGTTTGCCCCCTCAGTTGTCATCAGGGGAAATATTGATGGACTTCCTATGTTCCCTGCCTTGGTCCTTGAAACCGGATATGCTCTCTCTGTCTCGTGTACTTCTGTTTTTCCTAGACTCCAATCTCTGCTGTGGGTTCCTGATCAGCCTGTTCCATCGGGGTGCTCTCCTGATCCGTCATGTTGCTCTTCCATTCCGCCCTGGTGGGCTCCTGCTCTGTCTGCTCCGCACTGGTGGTCCTCTGCTCCGCCCTGGTGGGCTTCAGTCCCGTCTGCTCCGCCCTGGTGGGCTCCAGTCCCATCTGCTCCGCCCTGGTGGGCTCCAGTCCAGACTGTTCCGCCCTGGTGGGCTCCAGTCCCATCTGCTCCACCGTGGTGGTTTTCTGTCCTGCTCTGGTGGTCTTCTGCTCCGCCTTGGTGGCCTTTTGTCCTGCTCTGGTGGTCTTCTGCTCTGCCGTGGGGATCCTCGGGCCCATCTGCACTGCTATGGTGGTCCTCTACTCCACCCGTTCTGCCGGCTCCATCATGGTTCCCTGTTTTGCCGGTCCTGCCTCAGTCCCAAGGTCTTACACCTTTACATGGACCTGGCCCGCCGTCCCTCCCCCTATTCCGCCTCCGCTCCACCGCCCTCCTGGATTGTGTAATGTTTAGAGCGTCTGGAAGCCGCTCCTTGGGGGGGGAGCTCTGTCATGAATCCAGTCCATGGACTTCCATTCGCTCGCCACCAGAGGTCACTCCTCCATCATATTGACTCCCACATTGCAGAGATTGTTTCATATTACCCCAGACTACATTTCCCAGGGGCCATTTCACATTTCTACATTTCAGCCATCACACAATCACACACTCTTTATAAGCCTTGGACTTTCTCTCCCTCACTGCCGAGTATTGTTCTGCGTTTAGCACTCTCCAAGTGTTAGCTGCCTTACCGAGCCATTCTGTGTTTATGTTTAGCTCTGAGTCTGGTTCTGCGTTTAGCACTCTCCAAGTTTTAGCTGCCTTACCGAGCCTTCTGTGTTTATGTCTAGCTCCGAGTCTGGTTCTGCGTTTAGCACTCTCCAAGTGTTAGCTGCCTTACCGAGCCATTCTGTGTTTTCTAAGTCTAAGTTTAGTTTATTTTGTTTATAGTCTTGTTTCCTGTTCCTTGCCCTTGTATCGTGGATTAACCCGTGTCTCACCGTTTCGGACTCTGTGTATACCTCGTTTGGATTATTGCTCAGGTTATCGGACTACCCCTCTTATCAGCCCTATGGATATTGTTCACTGACTGAGGACCCACGCATGCCCTAGGATTACTTTTGTGTCTTGCCTGTGCCATACCCGTTTGCTGGTGTTTTGATCCCGCCTGTTATTTGACTGTTTATTAATAAAAGCTTGCAAATGGATCCGCACGTCTCTCGTTTCGTCGGTCCCGTTACAGTGTATGTAATTTGCATCAAATAAATGCTTGGTGAGCAGAAGATAATTCTTTACAAAAACATTAAAAATCACTGTTCAAAAACTTTTGACTGGTAGTGTGTCATGTTGAAATATATAAATGAACATCGCATACCAGTCATTTCCGAAGTGAATATTGTTTATGTGTTTATGTTGTGTATATGTTTATGTTTATATTGTTCCATGACTGAGTGGGCTGCTTATTTGCTTTGGCTCTCTTTGCAATAGGTTCTTTTGCACTGTTATTCTCACATCTGAAATAAAAAAACTAAGCATGCTGTTTACACAAATAAACTACATTATTAACATTATTGTGATAGTCACTGATACTAGTACTAATTTATAGAAAAAAGAACACAATTAACACATAGCACACATATTTTAATATACACTAAATAAATCAAATTAAAGTAACTATAAAATAATGAATGCACACTTACTCTGTAAGATTCTGAGTGGAGATGAAAACTGAACGAGACCTGCGTCCCCTTCCTGTGTGAGATGCAGGTGAAGGCGAGAGTATGTATTCACAGTCCTAAAAGAATGTTATAAACAATCGTTAGCATTTATTTTTCACAGTACCTTAGTATATGCATAGACCTACTTGATGAGAAAACAGAATGCCAATAACAAAGAAACTATATTTTAAGACTACCAACCACAAATAATATTACCATATAGGCATAATAAAAGTACAATTACTATAATGTGCACTCACTCCGTATGATTTTCCAGCGAATGGTAAAATACTGGCAGCTGTGATTCCAGTAGTGTAATGCTAATTTATAGCTCTCCTTTTTTTTTTTTACAGTATGTTACCATTATAATACCATGCTGTAACTCATTTCATTTGAGAAACCGATTGCTTCAATCCATTCAAGTTTAAAAATTAGTGTTTATATAGTGTTAGTACTGTGAAGTTATTTCATCTGAGTCCACTAAAAATAAATATTTCTTAATTTAAAACTACAAACATTTAATGTATAATAGTGAAACAAAATAATGACTTTAACTCAAATCGTTGCACTTCACTGTTAGCTACAACACACAGACATCTGATGAAGTAACAAAGAGATCATTACTGCATCAACACAACAGTTACTGCCTTTAAACAAAACAGCAGAGCATCAGTGTTTGTGGCTCATTATTGACTGAAGCACAGGTTCTACTCTCCACCATAATGGTGACCCACAAAACTAAATTAACAGATCTCTCTTGAGAAAAAACACATTAATTCATTTGTTAAATATTTACTCTCATTATCAGTTCGTGAATTTGCATAACTGTTTTTTCTATTAAATTTCACAAATATTTCAGACAAATCAACATGTTTAATTTAGTAAATCTGACTGTTACGTTTTACAGAATATCACTGTTTTTTTCCTTGATTTTAAAGTAATCTATCTTCTATCAATCTTGTTGCCATAAATTAATTACAGTTTATTCCTATTAAATTACATTTCGTGCTGGGGTTTTTTCCATCTTACATCTTTAACCCTTTAAACCCCACAACAAAATCCTCAGTATTAAGTGAACACATACTGTGTGCATACTACAGAGTGTTAGAATAACACTGAAGCAGTGCAGTTAATGAGATAATTAAGTGATTAATTAAGTGCTGATTGTGCATTAGTGATGAACACCTGCTGTTAACAAGCGAAAGAGAAACATAAGAACTACCACTGACTTCAGCCACAGCCTTAGAAGAAATCAACTGAAATAAAAGAAGTCATTAAATCTCTCAAGATCTGGTTAAACAACTCCAAAAACATCATTGGCTTCATTTATTACCAGACTGACTTTATTTCTGTCAGACGTATACAGGAGATCTTATTGAGAGCTATAGAGGTTTAGATGGTTTGTTTTTTCACTACCATGGTGGAGATCAGTGTTTACTTTAGTTGGGCTCTTGAACCTTGACTTTTTAACATTAACTTTTTTTTTGGCTGATGTAACAGCATGTTTTTGAAGCATATTTGGTATAGAAAAAAAAAATAGTATTGTTGTTTATATTTTATAAGAACAATCATTCTCTTGCTCCTGATTTTACCCAATGTCTTTTTTTCCCTGAATATTGATACTAGAGTAGAAGAACAAGCCAAAACAAAGGCAAAAATAAAAGCAAATAGTAAGAATTCAAGAAAATAAGAAGACAATTCAGCAGTGTAATTTATTCATGCTGCAATGCATGCTGGGAGTCATGGGTGAGTTTTGTACTGTGCTGGTACCAGCATGCATTGCAGCATGAAGCTTTTGACACCATTGTTGAGATTCATATGCTGATTCTTGATGTCTCTCTTTGAGTATAAATAGCAGAGTAGTGCAAAGTATTTTAAACCCAAACTGTTTTTACATCCTTATTTTATGGTTGTCACAACACTAATCAATCTCACGAAAAAAAAAAAAAAAAGACTCTGAATGAGTTCAGTGAGACTGTGACTCAGGTTAGTAGATTATGACTATTAGAAACAACCAACCTCACCTGGCCAACCATAATAATTTTGTTATAAGAAATAGATTTTAAAGATACAGTTATAACAATCAAACAAAAACTAATGTTCAAAAGTCAAGGGTCAGGAGCCCAGCTAAAGCAAACACTGATCTCCACAATGGTAACGTCAAACCAGACAATAAATCATCATCATTTAAACCTTTGTAATTCTCAGTAAATCGTCTGTAGATGTCTGACAGAAATGAAGTCAGTCTGGTTAGTAAAGCATGAAGCTGGTAAAGCTGTTTGTTAAGTTGTTTAAATCTTTAGTTGATTTCATCTAAGGCTGTGGCTGAAGTCAGTTGTAGTTCTAGTGTTTGTCTTATTTCTCTTACCATCGATTCTGCTTGTTAACAGCAGCTGTTCATCAGTGTCTGAATTCACTTATTAGTTTTCGCTCTCTCTGTCAGATGGACTATATTAGTAAACTCATGTAGGGAATTGTGAATGAGGGTGTAGGGTGTGATTTGAAACACAGCCTCTGAGTGTTGACTTTGAATGCTGTTAATTCACGGTATATAGCAGCAGGCTACTTTCTCGAAAATGACAAATTTTACCCAGAATGCACTGTTTTAAAGGAAAACAGCATGCTACTGTCAAAAAGTTGCTGTTTTTTTACAGCGATTTTTAACAGTGTAGGACTGATATGGAAAATTGTGAAATCGAAGAATTCGAGGAAAAAGTCAAAGAAGAAGAAAGTCAATGAAGTCGAAAAATAAGAAAAACAAGAAGTCGAAGAAGCAGTAGGACTGGTAGGGAAATACACGAATTAAAAAAATTAGAGGAAAAAGTCAAAGAAAAAGTTGAAGTAATAGAAGTCAATTAGGTCAACGAAGTTGAAAAATAAGAAAAACAAAAAGCTGAAGATGTAGTAGGACTGGTAAGGAAATACGTGAAGTTTAAGATTTAAAGAAAAAAGTCTAAGATGAAAAAAACCATTGAAGAAGTAGTAGAAGTCATCCATGTGGATGCTGCACACTGGTGGTGGTTGAGTTGAGACCCCCCCCCCCATTTGATTGTGAAGCACTTTTGGGTGTACAGCAATACAGATTAAAGCGCTATAGAAATGCCTCATTCATTCATTCATTCAAGTCGATGAAGTCTATGAAGTAGAAAAATAAGAAAAACAAGAAGTCGAAAAAGGTGAAGTCGAAGAAGTAGTAGGACTGGAAGGGAAATATGTGGAGTCGAAGAATTCGAGGAAAATATAGAAGCAGAAGATGGTGTAGAATAAGTAATCGAAGTCAGTTAAGTTGATTAAGTCGAAAAATAAGAAAAACAAGAAGTCAAAGAAGTAGTAGGATAGGTAGGGAAAAAATATGTGAAGTCAAACATTTCCAGGAAAATCTGAAGAAGGCGGCGGCGTTGAAGAAGTGGTGGAAGTCAATGACGTCGAAAAATAAGAAAAACAAGAAGTCGAAGAAGTCGAAGAAGTAGTAGCTCTTGTAGGGAAATATGTGAAGACGAAGAATTCGAGGAAAAAGTCGAAGAAGAAGTTGAAGAAGTAGTAGAAGTCAATGAAGTCGAAAAATGAGAAAAACAAATCGAAAAAAGTCAAGTCGAAGCAGTAGTAGGACTGGTAGGGAAATATGTGAAGTCGAAGAATTCGAGGAAAAAGTAGAAGCAGAAGATGGCGTAGAAAAAGTAGTAGAAGTCAATGAAGTTGATGAAGTCGAAAAATAAGAAAAATAAGAAAAACAAGAAGTCAAAGAAGTAGTAGGATAGGTAGGGAAAAAATATGTGAAGTCAAACATTTCCAGGAAAATTCGAAGAAGAAGAAGGCGTTGAAGAAGTTGTTGAAGTCAATGAAGTCGATGAAGTTGAAAAATAAGAAAAATAAGAAGTCGAAGAAGTAGTAGGTCTGGTAGTGAAATATGTGAAGTCGAATAATTTGAGGAAAAAGTCAAAGGCGGCATTGAAGAAGTAGTAGAAGTCAATGAAGTCAATGAAATCAAAAAAGAAGAAAAACAAGAAGTCGAAGAAGTAGTTGGACTGTTAGAGAAATATGTGGTCGAAGAATTCAAGAAAAAGTAGAAGAATAAAAAGGCATTGAAGAAGTAGTTGAAGTCAATGAAGTCGATGAAGTCTAAAAGTAAGAAAAACAAGAAGTCGAAGAAGTAGTAGGACTGGTAGGGAAATATGTGAAGTTGAAGAACTCGAGGAAAAATTTGAAGAAGTTGTTGAAGAAGTAGTAGGACTGGTAGGGAAATATGTGATGTCGAGGAATTCGAGGGAAAAGTCGAAGTCATAGAACTAATAGAAGTCAATGAAGTCAATGAAGTCAGAAAAATAAGAAAAACAAGAAGTCAAACAAGTAGTAGGTCTGGTATGGAAATATGTGAAGTTGAAGAATTAAAGGAAAAAGTCAAAGAAGAAGAAGATGTTGAAGATGTAGTAGAAGTCAATGAAGTCGAAAAATAAGAAAAACAATAAGTCGAAGAAGTAGTAGGACTGGTAGGGAAATATGTGAAGTCGAAGAATTTGAGGAAAAAGTAAAAAAAAACAAGAAGGCTTTGAAGTCAATGAAGTCGATGAAGTTTAAAAATAAGAAAAACAAGAAAGCGAAGAATTAGTAGGACTGGTAGGGAAATATGTGTAGTCAAAGAATTCGAGGAAAAATTTAGAAAAAGAAGATGGCATAGAATAAGCAGTAGAAGTCAATGAAGTTGATGAAGTCGAAAAATAAGAAAAAAAGTCGAAGAAGTAGTAGGACAGGTAGGGAAAAATATGTGAAGTCGAGCAATTCCAGGAAAATTTGAAGAACGCTGCGTTGAAGAAGTAGTAGAAGTCAATGAAGTCGATGAAGTTGAAAAATAAGAAAAATGAGAAGTCGAAGAAGTAGTAGGTCTGGTAGTGAAATATGTGAAGTCGAAGAATTTGAGGAAAAAGTCAAAGGCGGCGGCATTGAAGAAGTAGTAGAAGTCAATGAAGTTGATGAAGTCTAAATGAAGGTTCCACTTCTTTTCTATTGCTTGTTTTTTCTGGCCTTTGAATGAAATTGTTTGCACCCATATTCTTCTCTTCCCAATTTGTGGCGTGTAAATGCTAAAAGGATAGGACAACATTTGGCCACTATTTGGCATGTTCACTTGTACCTAGTTTTTTTTCTTTCATTTCCTTGCCCTCTAGACTGCAAAGCAGCTGACGTCTACTCTAACTTTAGCATCTTTCTTTTCAACCAATGCAGAAAGTGCTATCAAGTTAGGGTAAATGTTTGCTGACTGAATCCCCTGTGTCCACCTGGTTTTTACTCAGTTGTGTTTCATTGGAAGAAGACCCTCTAGATGACTACAAAGAAAAGCATTTGTGACTCTATGTAAGAATAAGTGCTTCTCTTTGGAGTAGTCTTGTTGGTGTTTGTTCATCATGGGGTTCTCCCATTGTCATCACTACAGCAGTTTGAGCAACTGCTGTAGTGATGTCAATGGTGTGCAGCAACTGGTGTGCAGTTTGAGACAAAATAAAGTCACTGACATATTTTAAGATCAGTCAGAGCAAGTTTCTTTCAGTTCAGCTCAGACTTAGATTTTAGTCTGGGATTAGGCTTAAGCCTTGTCCGTGAAACCGGGAGTTAGTTTTTGTGCTTAGTGTGAGTTTTGTCCTGCATGAGACTTGCACTCATGCTACAGAGTTTCAGTCTTCAAAATGGACACAATTTTCAACTGCTACTACTGTCACAATCGGTACCCTCACAATGGCACTGACTTGTCTGTTGTATTTGGTAAGTGCTATTTGTTGGGGTAGTTTCAAGTGACCAGCGCTTCAGGAGATAATTGCCAAGCTGAGTTCTACATGAAAAGGTCATTTAATCACAGAATTCAACACATTAAGATTAC
Organism: Tor tambroides; assembly: GCA_021397915.2. Taxonomy (NCBI): domain Eukaryota; kingdom Metazoa; phylum Chordata; class Actinopteri; order Cypriniformes; family Cyprinidae; genus Tor; species Tor tambroides. The sequence continues at coordinate 1,652 of JAFVLL020018391.1, read as the reverse complement.
TTCAAATAGGAGCATTGATCAATCCTATGTTCATAAGTGCTTCTCTTTGGGGTAGTTTTAATGAGGAAATGTACTGCAGGCAAGGTTCCACTTCCTTACTATTGCTTGTTTTTTGCTCACCTTTGAATGAAAATGTTTGCACCCATATTCTTTTCATCCCAACTTGTAGCTTGTAGCTTGCCCTTAAAAAAGGCATGCTCACCTATGCCCAGTTTTTTTTTTTCTTTTCATTTCCTTGCCCTCTCGACTGCAAAGCAGCTGACGTCTACTCTAACTTTCGCATCTTTCTTTTCAACCAATGCAGAAAGTGCTATCAAGTTGGGGTAAATGTTTGCTGACTGAATCCCCTGTGTCCACCTGGTTTTTATTCAGTTGTGTTTCATTGGAAGAAGACCCTCTAGATGACTACAAAGAGAAGCATTTGTGACTCTATGTAAGAATAAGTGCTTCTCTTTGGAGTAGTCTTGTTGGTATCTGTTCATCATGGGGTTCTCCCATTGTCATCACTACAGCAGCATACCCTTTGTAAACACTAGAGGGTGCTGTTTTAACCAAAGTATTGGTTTGACACTCTTAGTTTTTGTGCTTAGTGTGATTCTATCTCGTGTAGAATGACGCTACGCTTTTCAGTATTCAGAAAACAGCATAATAGTTGCATTTGCATGAAATGCTTAAAATGTGTGAAAAGTCCACCCTTGCTCAATAATGCTGAGGCGTTCCAAAGCTATTAACGCTGCAATCAAAGATTAATGGCCTTTCAAAAAATACCCAAGTGTCAACGAGCACAGCAAAGCCAAAGGTGCGTGGACAAGCTTATAATGGGTGCTGCAAACCAAACTGCTCATATAAGCTCATCCTAGAAGCAGGCAGCATGCTCCTGGTGCACTCAAAAAAAAATTGTTAAAATAACTTTTATTGTTTGTAATTACTCTTTCTCAACATGAATGTAATATATCCGAGACAAACCTGATCAAATTACATACACTATACCTAATTTGTTGCCGTAATGCGCAAATTCTGTTATATAACTAAACTTTACTCATTTCTTTGCAAAAGTATTGATGTTTTCTCTCTCTTTTTTGACTTTTAGACATGTGTATGAAAGCTATATGTAAAAGTTTATAGGAAATGTGCTAATCTACATAAGGTGTTCAGCAGCAAATGAGTTGTTTCTACACAGAAGATATCACACATTATGTCAGTTGCAGACAAAGTGTGGTAAATTGCATTTCATTTCTTTAGAACTAATTACAACGATTGAAGTTATTATTGATTATTGTGAACTGATTATTGTGCTATTTTTAATATATGTTTTTAATGTTGTTATAATTTCAGTGTGGTGACACTCATCAAACGAGAGTGTGTGTGTACCTCAATGAGGACATGACAATAGTCAAAGAATTCCAGGTTAGTATATATACTTTTTTTGTACGGAACCTAAACATACATTGCCAGACTGTATATTGTCAATATTAACAAGACGACATTAAAAGACATAGATGATGTGACAGTCACCAAGACCATCACCACACGTGCCAATCAGAAGCCATGGATGAGATCAGAGGTTCATGGGCTGCTAAAGACCAGAGATGAAGCATTCAGATCAGGAGATAAAGCAGCCCTCAAAACAGCAAGAGCCAATCTGTCTCATG
>JAFVLL020018389.1:0-19972 GCA_021397915.2 Tor tambroides | reverse complement strand
CACACAATTTCCTAGAATATCATTATATGCTTTAACATTAAGATTTGTACTCCTAGAAATTACTAAAGTAGTCAAACCTGTTCATTAGAAGGGGGTGACCCAATACTTTTGGCAATATAGTGTATATATATATATAATATACCTAATTTATATACATTTTTATATATTTATATAATTTTTTTATAATTTCATTTTAATATTTCTACTTAAAATCCCTACTATAAAAGTCCCTACTTTTTTTGTATTTAAGTTTTTGTATTTAAAGTTTCTTTTAGTTCATTGTTTTTTAGGGGTATTTATTTATTTAAGCTATAACATCCCTGGTTTATGGTACGTTTATGGTGTTATTTTACCTTTTTTGACAGTATAAAATCCACTTACTTTATTTCATGCTTCCTTTTAAAAATAGATGACCATCTTACATTCATGTAAAAGACATCAAGTTTCTGGAAGCTAAATACAATGTTTTTTAAATCAGTAACTGTTTATTAACTATACTGTCAAATAACCTGGCAGTTTTTCAATCCGTGTTTTATATGATCGCTCATGACAGCCTAATGTTGGGTTGATGAATGCAGATCTGTGTTTCACATTTGGACCTGTTCTCCACCGACCCCCTTGGATCCTCCTGCAGGTACATTCGAGCAGATCAGAAGCTGAACGCCAGCATCTCGAGCAGCGGCTGCAGCGATCAGGCCGATCAACAGGTGGTGTTTCTGGAGCATGTGGTGGTGCGCGTCCTCATCGTCCACCCGCGCCGAGGAGACCTGGAGATCAGCCTCGTATCGCCCTCAGGGACGCGATCACAGCTGCTGGCTCAGAGGTGATGCACAACACACCAGCACAAGTGACAGAGCTGAACTTTACACTTTTAGTGGTTTCTGCTTTTTATTGGCTGGATAGTGGAAATAATGAAAGAGTTTGATCTTGCATCATCCACATGAGCGCTGCTGCTCATTGCAATAGAGAAAGTGTGCAAACCACCAGACCACTAGCATGTTTCTTTAAATTTATATCTGTTTTCTAGAAAGTTCGTCTCAGTTTTCTTAAACCTGTTCTTCAAAGAAAATGCATTATTGGAAAAATGTACGCATTTCACAGTGACTGCAACTGTTTGTAAATATTTAAATGAAATTATTTTATTAAATGTTTTTAAGGTAAAATATAAAAAATACAATATAATGTACATTAAATAGAGTAATTAGAGTTGAACAGAAAAATTAGATGATAGATAGATAGATAGATAGATAGATAGATAGATAGATAGATAGATAGATAGACAGATAGATAGATAGATAGATAGCAGGGTTTATAGTGTTATTTTATAAAATAACAAACAATAAATATATATATATATATTTTTATTTTAATTTTAGTTTTAGTTTTAGTAATTTTGTTGCATTTTTGTCATTTCATAGTTTTTTGTCTATATAGGTATTTATTCATTTTATTTCAGTTTTAGTTTATTTATATATATATTTAGTTATATTAAATATATATAGTTATATTAAATTATTTAATTAAATGTTTTTGAGATAAAATATAAAAACAATACAATTAGATAGATAGATAGATAGATACAAATAAACAAACCTATGTAAATAAATATATAAAATACAATAAAACAAAGATGCAAAGTTTTTCAAGTTTTTAGGTGTCCAGGCACAGAAATTGAATAATCAAATATAAAATGTCCCTGCATAGTCTTCACTGAAAATCAATAAATAAATAAATGTTGATTAATCATGATCATTTTCTCTTTCCTTTCCCTTTTATTTCCCTCTTGATTAACATTAGTAACACCTGACAGCAGCTGGTAAATTAGGCTACTGTCACTTTAAGAGACAATGCAGAGATCCAGTATAATGATACACATAGGATTTCTTTCTCAACTGTTTATATTCATTTATGACATAACCGACAATTGCATTCACTTAAGACATAACTCTTTCAATATCATGCACAAGTTGTTTAGATGAATTTTATGGTGCTTTTACCCCCTTTCTCTGGAGTTTGACAGATGGTTGTTGTATGGAAAAGAGCTGTGTGAAGATTCTTCAACATTTCTGTGCTACAAAACAAATCAAAGTTTGTGTTTTGTGTCTCTTCCATGCTTTTTAGCATCCAGAACTTGGGTTTCCCTCATATAAACGCATGCACACTAGCGTGGTAATGTGCTGCTTTTACTGTAGTGTATTCTAGAGGGGTCCTCATGGGCTGACGGGGTCTGATCTGGCTGCTCTGGTTTCTGTCACACCGGAAGCTTCTTGCTGTCAATCACGCAGCGGTTTGATATCCTCTCTGATGGTCTTGACGCTCTGCTCTCTCCAAAATCTCTCTCCTCTCAGCTTCAGCGTGGTTTAGTATTCTCTCAGCGGTTTTTCTCGCACGGTTACGAGCACTGAGAGATCCTGAGCATCATTCTCATAACCCTCATGAATAAAACTTTCACACGCTCTCAGCTGCTTCTGCTTCAGCACCCAGATCTTACAGAGGACCAGAACTGATTAAGTAAACAAAAATGCCAAAATTAAATATACAAAATCATTTATGGCTACAACCTAAAAAATGTGACAAAAATAAAGGGATCTGAATAATTGTATTTATTTATTATTATTATTAAATCTTGTGTAATTTTTTATTTTTATTCTTGGTTTTGGAGGATATTACACAAATTTAAATGGGAGAAATGTGGCTTTTCAGACATTTAAATGCTAAAAATGTAATTAAATATCTAAAAATATTTTAAAAACAATGTACTTTCTGATTGCACTCTATTTACTTATTTATATTATCTATTATTACCGTTATTATCATTTTAAATCTTGCATAGTTTTGTTCTTGGTTTTGGAGGATATTACACAACATTTATTGGGAGAAATGTGGCTGTTCAGACAGTCAATGCCAAATGTGTTAATAAACTCAAATTGAGGAAATAGTTTAACGTGTTTTAGCTGTAAGTAGAGATGCACCGATCGACCAGCCAGGGACCGGAATTAGCTGATTTTACGCATGACCTGCCCGAACCGGTGACCAGAGACCAGTGTCATGAGAAATCGAGTCCCCCCTCGAAATCAGGTCCGCTTAGGACCCCGAGTGATCCCATTGCCTAAATAAATACAGAAAGATATTAATGTAAAAAACATATGGCTTACTATATAGTACATAATAGAACAAAATAGTGCATAATGAAGCAAATTAAATATAATTTATTACACTTGATTAACTGCTAATTAATAAATAATTATTAATTTTTTGTTTATTCTGTGGAGAGGTGCTGAAATCGCGTTTGGTCTCGTACTGTATCGCGTCCCTTGTCAGTGTCGGGCGCTTGCTTGGCCATTTGTTGTGATTAACAGGAAAGTGTATGCTAGTACATAAGCTAATGAATACAAACATTAATTATCATTATAACATAGTTTAAACAGCATTTATCATTACATGATTTTGTAGGAATTGTATTCAGGCACTAAAGTGAGTACCTATTAAAAGTAATTTGAGCCAATGGGATCGCTTGGGGTCCTAAGCAGACCCGATTTCAAGAGGGGACTAAAGACTACAGCATAAGAAAATATGAAGAAATAAATGAGTCTGAATACTTTCTGAATGTTTTTTTTTATTTTTTTTTATTATTTTAAATCTTGCATTTCTCCCAACTTTTGGGGGAAACATGGCTCCTCAGACATTTACATGGCAAAAAATAAATAAATATATACATATATAAGTAATTTTGAGTATTTTAGCATAATGTTATATCATAAAATGTGAATAAAAAAATTAAGAGGTCTTAGTACTATGTGAATTTATTTTTTATCAAATTTTTGTTCTTGGTTTTTGTAATGAAATGAAATGTGGCATTACAGACATGAAATGCCATAAATGCCACTAAAATAAGGCTGCAAAATATCAAAATGAGATCAAATGTTTTTTTCCCCTTGGTTTATTAGGATATTACACATCTTTTAATGGGGTGGGGAAATGTGGCTTTTCAGACATTTAAATGGCAAAGATGTCACAAATCAAATATATAAAATAATTTTAAATATCTTAGCATAAGGATGCAACATGAAATCTGAGAAAAAATGAAGGTCTGAATACTTTGAATCCACTGTATTTTAACTAATTATTTAATTAGTTAATTAATAAAAATCTTGCATGGTATTATTCATGGTTTGGAGGATGTCACACAACTTTTATTGAAGGAAATGTGTCTCTTCAAACATTAAAATGCCAAAAATGTTTGGGAAAACTAAAATGCCACTGTCGTCTATTCTGTCGCTAACAATGTTCGTCACTCTCGTTTGTCTACGTGAACGTCCCTCCATTCTCACTTCTCCACAGAAAGCTTATTGTTTTGACATTCCACGTCTTATTTACCACATGGAGACGGAAGAGCTGTCAAAATCCGCCCCTGCACAATCATCTCCCACCGTGCGTCTGCTTTTCTGATAACAGACATGACAGCCTAATGGGGCTTCCCGCGTTCAGAGAGTATTTATTAATGGCCACCGGTCGCCCCGCACCCTGCTCTCTCACCCTGGCCTTTCAGCGCTGAGAGTCGTATTGTGGAGTCACTGGAGAGTCATCCATATGGCGCCTGCAAATTGCCAGGAAAGACATTTGAGAATTATGGAGAGGGATGCTGTGGTCGGGACCTCCCTTCAGCTCATTTATTCAACATGCATGCTGCCAGGGCCAAACGCCGTTCAGATTTACCGTCTCTCTGTACAGCACAGACGCCTCGTTTGGTGGCTGGAGAAGAAAGCGCGCAGATGTAATGCGCGAAAAACCGTCCAAGCCTGTTAACACGGGCCGTGAGAGGGCCAAGTTCATAAATGGCGGCTTTGCTAAGCTCTCATTAGTAGTGTGATTGTGGATGGAGCTGGAGGGGTGAAGTGTTTTTATCAGTATGAGTTCAGTTCAAAGCGAGCGCTAGTGGTCTGAGGGCACAGAGGGGGAGAACTGCACTTTTGTTGATGCCTGACGCTTAGAGTGAGTTCATGCTGCTCATAAGTAGCATTAAGAATCACAAATGACTGGAACCGAATGGTTTGGTTTTGTTAATGCTTCTTAAATGTGCTACGACTCTTAAACGACTTTGCTTTTCAGATGACATCGCTCAGGCCCCACAGGCTATTAGCTAATGTTAAAGGGATCGTTCACCCAAAAATGAAAATAACCCCATGATTTACTCACCCTCAAGGTAGTCTATATGACTTTCTTCTTTCAGACAAATATAATCGGAGTTATATTTAGAAATGTTCTGGCTCTTCCAAGCTTTATAATGGCAGTGAATGGGGGTCGAGATTTTGAAGCAAAAGAAAGTGCATCCATCCATACTCCACACAGCTCTGGGGGGTTAATAAAGGCCTTCTGAAGTGAATCAATGCATTTGTGTAAGAATAATATCCATATTTAAAACTTTCTTCTTTATAGCGTATAACAGTGAAAACACAGAAAGCCTGGAAAGCGTTTTCTCATAAAAGACGAGACAACTTGTCTTTGGCGGGAAAAGAGTTAAAGGGATAGTTCACCCAAAAATGAAAATTGTGTCATCATTTAGTCACCCTCAAGTAGTTTCAAACCTGTATGAGTTTCTTTGTTCTACCGAACACAAAGGAAGATATTTTGAAGAAAGTTTGTAGCCAGGCTGTTTTGGGGCACCATTGACTTCCATAGTAGGAAAAAAAAATACTATGGAAGTCAATGGTGCCCCAGAACTGCTCTGTTTCCCACATTCTTCAGAATATCTTCCTTTGTGTTCAGCAGAACAAAGACATTCATACAGGTTTGGAACTACTTGAGGGTGAGTAAATGATGACAGAATTTTCATTTTTGGGTGAACTATCCCTTTAAGCATAAAAATATCCGCTTCGATTACGTGTGCTGTTGTCTTAGATATAGTGTTTATATATTAAATGTGAGGAAAAATAGATTTTTCCGTTTTTTTCATACGATTTTCCACTCAATTGCACTACCTTTGCTCTCGCATCTTGCGTCTTTTGCGGTGTCTCCAGCATGACACAGCGTTCCAGAAATGTGGCGCTCAAGTCAAAAGTTTTAAAAAGAGACCTTGCGTTTCTTTTTAAGTTCCCCTCCTGCATCTTGCATTTTTCAAATCAAAAACATGTTCCCTTGCTTTTTTTTTTGACATATAAGCGGTCATTCTACTATAAAAGCTTCCTGTAAGTTTCAGAACTCAAAACATTTTGTTAGTCTAAAAACAGCTTATATTGATGGCAATCTCCCAAAACAACAGCTTGTGGAATGTTCTATTCTATGATGTAATAGTGTGGATAAGCACCGCCTCCACAGAAGATCATCAACACCTGCTTCTACATCACTGCGTGTTTAGCCCCGCCCACTGATTCATGAATGTAGTGTGAATAACGAGAGGTCACAGAAATAAGGCAGGTCTACGCAGAAACCAAACGATAAAGAAGACTCAGAAGACAACATGACGCTGTGCAGTGCTAAGTTGTGGTAAAACAGTGTTTACGTTGCCTTCCTTCTGATCCCAGCATTAGGAAAGAGTGAATGAACTTTATTTTTAATGAAGATCCAGACCGCGTCAGTAAGAACTTGGTCCTTTGTTCACTTCATTTTACCGCAGATTTGTTTACAAACAAGGCACAATTCGAGATTTTCAAAATGATGGCAACTAAAAGACTATTGCCTTGTCTCTTCTTACAGATCGTTTGATATGTATTGAGTTATTTATGACCTAAATCACAACAACATCCATCCATGAGGAATGTATGCTGTCAAACATACACAGCTGTTAGCCAATCATAGCAGTGGGTGTTTACTTCCAAGTGTACAATCCTCCACGCCTATTCAAACAGAGATTGCTGATGAGGGGGGTCAAAAACAGGACAGAAAATACCTTATTACTACTAAATGATGATGTTTTTTGATGCAAAAATCTTGATAACATTGTAAGGGGACCTCAGAGAACAGTACAAAATAGCAAACAAAGGCCCCTTTAAGTATATCTGCATTTAAAAAAATACCCGTACATTTTTTTTTGAGGGAAATCTGTGTGGTTAATTCTCTGTGAATCATATATATGTAAATATGAATTACGTATATATGGTTCTGTTGTTTGTTTGTATGTATTATCTTATTTGCTACTAAAGTTTTACACTTTTGTTTGCACTTTAGTTGGTTTATTTCATCCATAACTGAGGAGGTTATTCACTGTGAATAATGAGCAGTTTCTAGTGATGCAGTGTATCAGATGACTTTGTGTTGTCTTATCTCCTCATTTCATTATACTCTCTGAAACGTTGACCTCTGTTTCTTCTGTCTTCCAGATTGTTTGATAACTCCAACGAAGGCTTCAGGAACTGGGAGTTCATGACGGTTCATTGCTGGGGTGAGAGAGCGGAGGGCACGTGGACGCTGGAGATTTCAGACTCGCCGTCTCAGCTGCGTAACCCTGAGGTGTTGGGTAAGGAACGAAGGAGTGAGGGTCAGACCAGCATCAGGCTCTATATGCTTCAAGTCAGTGTGCTGCCATGTCAATCATGTCCAGTGTAGACAGTATTATCCTAAAACATCTGACTCTATTCCCAAATTCTGAGCGTAATTCTAATGTTGTTTACACTCCTGCTGTGTTTGCTCAAATGTGAAGCTGAATTTGATTGCCCCTTCAGTACTAGTTTGCTCTCACATTGTTTTATATTGTTTCATATTCATATTGTTCGCGTGTGAAATTCTTTCACCTTTCCCAACTTGTCATAAAAATAGTACTGTTTTATTTTATTATTATTATTATGTTTAATATTTTTATTTTATTATTTGTTACTTCTATTTTACTTTCATTTTATATTTCATTTTTTAATCATTATTTTATTGTTTTTAATCATTGTATTTCATTTTATTATTTTTAATTTAATTCTGTTTTTATTATATATATGTAAAATATACATTTTATTTAATTTAATATATTATTATTTTTTATTTGTTTTACTGTTTATTTATATATTTTGTTTATATTTTTATTTTATTTAATATTTTATTATTTTTATTTAATTCAAAAGTTTGTCATGTATTTAATTTAATTTTATTTTAATTGAATTATAATCTATTTTATATTTTATTTTTAGAATTTCGTAAATACTGTATATTATTTTTTTTTATTTTGTTTTCTTTTATTTAGGAAATTGCTTTGACTCTCAGCACTACATGTAGTAATTGTAGCTTCACTTTTTGCATTATGTTTTGCAAAGAAGGAACGAATAAAACATATCAAATATTACACTGGCTATGTTCAAGATAGTAATCTAGCTTGCTTTCTATGTAAGCAGCCATCAGGTATGTTGCTGTCTTAAATGAATTACTATTTTTTTTTTTTTTAAGTTTAATGCAAACCTTCTTCGAGGTTGCAGATTAAAGTGGTCCTGTCCTCTTTCTAGTCAGGATTGATGTGATTCATTGCAATGCATAACAGATCTTTCTTTGTCCCTCTTCATGGCTTGGTCTCCTGCTCTTTCTTCTCTGTCAGGTAAGCTGAAGGAGTGGACACTACTCCTTCACGGCACGGCTGAGCACCCCTACCAATCGCAGGGTTCCCAGCACTCGCGCTCCAGGATGCTGGAGATTCCCACAGCAGGCAAGGAGCTGAAAAACCCAGATTCTGTGCCAGGAGCCCCTGAGCATGAAGAGGAGGAAGAGGAGGAATATAATGGTACTCGCAGTAATACCTAGACAAGTTCAGAAGTTTGGGGTTGTGAGAATTTTCTATTTTTTTAATCTTATTCTCACTAAGGCTGCATTTATTTGATCAAAAAAAAAAAACAGTGAAATATTATTACAATTTAAAATAACTATTACTTTTGATCGATTTAATGCATCCTTGCTAAATGAAAATGCTTGTTTTATTAAAACAAAATTAAAACCCCAAACTTTTGAATGGTAGTGTATATACAAACAATTCATTTTAAACTCTTTAAAATGCAGTTAAATAAGGAAAAACATGCACAAGGGGCAGGTGATGTATTCTGAACATTTTGTTTATTAATGGTCTAAAAAGAAAATTCATGTTAAAAATAAAAGCCAAACAATTATAAGTTATATAAATATATATATATTTGCTAGTACTGGAGCAAAATTGATTGCTTCCAAAAAGATTCAAAAACATTTTTTAATGTGACTTATATTTAATAAATAGTATGATCAAATTAATATGCATCATATATAAATATGATGGTACTTTTTGCTTGTTGATAGTGTGAGATTAATGATATCTTTAAACTGGAAACCATGTAAACAACTGAAACATAAACACACGAGATGTATATTACTTACTGTAAAAACGTAGACATAATTCCTTTGCTTTTATGTGCTTTTGTGATAAAATGAACAATTCCTACTCCAAAAATGATCCTCTATATGAGATTTATTGTTCATACTATGAATATTGTCGACTCTATGGCGGCTTGCCTGTTATGTTCCTCATTCATAAGTCGCTTTGAATAAAAGCATCTGTTAAATGACTAAATGTACTATTATCTTGTACATCTGTGGATGAGATTGCTGGAGCTGCTGGTTTGTGACTGTATTTCAGGTCCGTGTCATCCTGAATGTGGAGATCAGGGCTGCGACGGGCCAGACGCCGATCACTGCCTCAACTGCATTCACTTCAGTCTGGGCAGCCTCAAGACCGGCAGGTAAAGAGATCACGCAGAAAGACCAAAATTATATGTGAACTCTATTTCAATTTAGTTTTATAGATAGTGGAAATTGGTCTGTCCAAAATCACAGTATCTTTCCCCCAACTCCCCCCGCTTGTAAGATTATTGTAGTTCACTAAAATGCAGTAAAATGATTATTTTTTTAATTAAAACTAAAATTAAATTAAATTTAATTGTAAAATGTAATTATTTTCATTTAAGTTGATGTACTAAAATAACTAAAACTAAACCTGAAATAAAGGTTAATAAAAAGTATATAAACATATTAAAAAAAACTAGTATAAATGACGATAAATTACAATAATAAAAAACAGAAAATATAAAAAATAAAAACTTCAAAATTTTAATAAAAACTATTATAGTATCGAATGACAACACTGTTGCCCTCTTAAAATTATGAAATATCTAAACTGCCCACAAAAATATCTAAACTTAATTTAATAAATGTACTTGAACAAAATTGTGTAAAATAATAAGATATGATTAGTGTTTGTTTGTTTTTTTTTGCCCTGCAGGGTTTTTATAGTTGACTAAACTTTTAATTTAGTTTAACTTTAATTTAGAAAACTAAAACTGAAATAAAAATGAATAAAAACAGCTGACATAGACATATTAAAAAAAACTGACATATAGACATATTTTTAAAAAATTATACAAATATGACAGAATTTCACAAAAATTACATTAAAATGCAAATGAAAAATATAAAAACTAATTAAAAATATCAATACAATTCTATAATAGTATCTCACTGATATTTAAATAATATCATCCTTTTCCTCATTAAAAAATATCTAAACTTCTATTGTATACAGCTTACTGAACATATACAGTATGTTGAATTAAGTCTTTTTTTGTTTTGCTGATTGTGCTCCTCACAGGACGTGTGTTAGTCACTGTCCACTGGGTTATTTTGAGGACGGAGAGGCCCGCAGATGTCGCCGCTGTCACAGAGGCTGTGAGAAATGTGTGGCTCGCGGGCCGAACGAGTGCCGGTCCTGCCGGAGAGGACTTTACTTTTACTCCAAAGAGAGCACCTGCATAGAAACCTGTCCCGCCGGCTACTTTCACGACGACGGTGAGTCCGACAAAGATGGGGCGTCCGCTGATGCATTGCACTTACGAGTTTTTTTAGCCTAAGTCTCTATACAACTGTATGTATCTAGTAAATACCAAGCTTAAGGCTTTTATTAAGGAGGTTTTTTTTTTTTTACATTTAAAAGAAATGCAGTATGTTGTCCATTTATTTACTTCTATTACTCTAAGCGAAACATAAATGTGGAATGTCATAAATGATTGATCATAGAATAGCCAACAATACTCACAGTACTGCAAAGTTTTATGATTAATTTCAGGCAAATGAACCAGTTAATTAAAATAAATTCACAAATTATGGGTTTTAATAGATTTTGGCATCCTCGTATACTAAGCTAATGATCTGATACTCTAATAAACATAAAAACACATAACACATAAACATTGTAATGTGTAAATGTTAAAATAGGATTTATGTTATTAATATTAAACCTTTCAAAAATATATATGTATATGTTTACAGACTACTGGTCAAAAGTTTTTGAACAGTAAGATTTTTTTATATTTTTTTAAAGAAGTCTCTTCTGCTCACCAAGCCTGCATTTATATGATCCAAAGTACAGCAAAAACAGTAAAATTTAGAATTTTTACTAATTTAAAATAACTGTTTTCTATTTGAATATATTTTAAAATGTAATATATTTCTGTGATCAAAGCTGAATTTTCAGCATCATTACTCCAGTCTTCAGTGTCACATGATCCTTCAGAAATCATTCTAATATGCTAATTTGCTGCTCAAGAAACATTTATTATTTTTATTATTAATATTAATATATTGTTATTATTATCAATATTTATAACAGTAGATTATTTTTAGGATTCTTTGATGAATAGAAGATCCAAAGATCAGCATTTATCTGAAATAAAAAGCTTTTGTAACATTATACACTATACCATTCAAAAGCTTGGAGTCAGTATATTTTGGGGGGGCGGGGGATTATAGAAATGAATACTTTTATTTAGCAAGGATGCTTTAAATTGATCAAAAGTGATCATAAAGACATTTATAATGTTACAAATGATTTTTATTTCAGCTAAATGCTGTTCTACTGAACTTTCTGTTCATCAAAGAAACCTGAAAATATTCAACTCAGCTGTTTTCAACATAATAATAATAATAATAATAATAATAATAAATGTTTTTTTGAGCAGCAAATCAGCATATTAGACTGATTTCTGAAGGATCATGTGACACTGAAGACTGGAGTAATGATGCTGAAAATTCAGCTTTGAAATCACAGGAACAAATTACATTTTAAAATATATTCAAATAGGAAACAGTTATTTTAAATAGTAAAAATATTTCAAAAATGTTTTGCTGTACTTTGGATCAAATAAATGAAGGCTTGGTGAGCAGAAGAGACTTTAAAAAAACATTAAAAATCCTACTGTTTAAAAACTTTTGATTGGTAGTGTATATTTAATGTACTTCTATCTATCTATCTGTCTATCTATCTATCTATCTTTCTATCTTTCTATCTATCTATATATCTACAGTATATCTATATCTATATATATGCCTTAAAGGAATAGTTGCTCTAAACATGAAAATAATGCCATTGTTTAGCATTTTTTGTCCTTTTTTGAAGCCTAACAGATGTAAAAACTCTGAGCAGTTGTTGTGTGGAAAAGAACTGCAGGGATTCTTCTACTTTTGTGTTTCCCAAAAAATAACATGATACAGGTGTGGAACGTCATGAGAGTGAATAAATAGTAAATAGTGCCAGAATTTTTATTTATGGCTTTCACTTTTCCTTTAAAACGCTACCTATATAATCACAGAACCGAGTGTATTTGTTTAGTCAGCGGTGAAGCGTGGCACGTGTGCACAGAGCAGAAGAAGCCAGTGCTTTCAGTGATTCTGCTTCATGCTGCGGCTTTATTGTCCCTCGTTGTTTCCGTCTTGTTGATAACAGCTGCTGGGATGGAAATGAGCTCTAGTTATCTCCACAAATCAGACTAATGATTGAGTGTCTTTCACAGTCGGCCTGCGACGCATACGATAACGGAGAGTTTGAGGTGGTTTATGGTTGTTTGCGCGCTCGTCCTCAGATGCTGAACACATGCGGAGTCGTGCGTCTGGAACAGATGTGTTTAGTGGCAGCGTGAATGGATGAAATTTGCACATACCCAAGTATGAATTGCATCCAGATGCCCAGATATTTCACTCACTGCTTATCGGTGAAAATTAGAGGTAATATAAAACTCAAAGGTCTAAATTTTCTCTCCCTCTCTCTCTTTGTCTGGGCAGCACTAGGAATAAAGCACTGCAAATAACACAACAAATCAGCAAAAAAAAAAAAAATGCAGTGATTTGTTTTCCTGAGATAAATTGAGTATTTTTATCCTGGATATTTTTGTCTTTTTCTCTGATAGTATCTTCTGTTCTTTCTAGATTTCTGTCATTTAGAGCGTGTAAATCTGGTGGGAAACCGCAGTTATTACAGGCTGGCAATTTTAAAATATAATCATTCAGTAAACATTTGATCATAAATAAGAATGCATTCTTTAATCTGCAACAGGGTTCTGTTTCGTTATCAAACCTTTCTTCATATCACAGGAGAAGTTGAAGTGTTGATGTGCTAAAGGCTCTTTACAGCGCTTTCATGTCGATCAGTGCACATGCATTCAGTCCATTTGCACGTAAATCAGTTATCAGTGTTTTCAGTTTGTGTGACTGATTGTCATTGACAGTCTTTATAAGCACACAATGTATTTGCTGCATATACATACAGAAACCTAAAGGTCTTCACAGCAACCCGTCAGAATAAATGTTCTAATTAACTTGAAGAAATATCTTACTTGACGTAATGATAGTAATAATACTAATAATAAGATTATTATTAAAACATTATTTTTTGAGGAAAAAAATATTTACCAGAATTTATTTACCAGAAAATGTAATGTAAATACACAACACAGTATTTCTGGGAGAAAAAAAGAGAGAGGAAAAAAAATCTTAATTTGAGGGGAAAAAAATAAAACATTTCATAGGGCCTTAAAAATGCCATTTTTGTTCACCTTTTAATAAATTGCTGTTAAATTGAGTGTTTCATGATTTCAATTAATTAGACATGCTTTTTGATTATTTTACCATTAAAACAGAGTCTAGAAAAATTAAGATGGAAAAAAAACGGAATCCAGAAAAATGAAAACGGAAAAAAAAATGGAATTTGGGAAAAAATCAAATGGATTTCATAGGGCCCTACACAGCTGATCCACATCAACCTATAGGAATACGACCCCTTTCACAGCATCCCTATATAAGGTTAATTCAATATTATTCAGAAGTTTATAGCTTTGCTCAGGAGCTAATTACCCTCCTCCATCCCCAGCTCCTCCTGTCGTCCACAGTCAGGACTTGGCCTTCTGATATTCCTCATTGATTCAGACTGCTTTATCCTGAATTATGTTGTTACATTATATTGTCATTAAGAACATCAGTGATATCTGCTACATTTATGTTGGTTTTGTTCACTGCTCGGCTGCATGGATGGGCATGGAATTTTTTCCAAACCAAACTGTTTGCCAACTGTCAATCATCTTTGACTATAGTGGTCCTGACAGAACTACTATTATGTTCATGCAGTCCTTGTCTGTGTGATCTTCACATCACATTTTCTTTCTTTCCAGGCCAGAGACGTTGTCTGAAGTGTCACGAGAACTGTTTGAAATGCTTGCGAGATGCAGACAGATGCACGGCCTGTAAAGATGGCTTCAGGTAACACTAATAAACATCAAAACTGTTCAAGTTTCAACTGTTCAGCAATTGCACAAAGCTTCATGTCCCACGTTGAACCGTTGCTCTCAGAGTGTGACGGTTAAGATGCAGCCCAAGAACATTTGATAATACTCGCTGGATTGTTGCTTGATTGCATCGTAAATAAAACCAAATGTTTGCTGCTATTGAGCATTTAAACGTTTCTTGCAGCCGATCGCGTTTAATGGGCAGAATTGTGACCCATCTTTGCACTCCATGCACGATATATACAGAGTTCTGAATTCTCATGATGTCTGTAGCCTCATGCTGGTGCGGATGAAATCGCGTAAGAAGTCTGGCTTTGGGGTTTTGTGTGGGTTCAGGACATCTATGGTACATCTGGTCATCTTTATGCATGCTGTCTTTGCTGTGGTTTAGATGGGCTTTAGTTCTTGAAAGGCAGTCTGGTCTTGTGAAGGGTAAAATGCAGCACGCTTTGCGCAGTGACCTCTCAACGGCATTTATTCTGTCAGGGTTATATATCGTGATGCGTTTTGTTTTGAAGCGCAGATTGTGAGCGAATGCCTTGAATCTTTTATCTTTATCTTTTATTTGCTCGAATGATTATTGAAACGCCTGTCATTTTCAACCACTGACCCACAATACCCCACTTCCATAACAAAACAGCTCTTTTAGCCAAGACTAGATCAACCCACCGTGAAGAAGACTGCAGAGTTGTTTTCTCAGACACACATTAAGCCTCATCTTGATTTTAGAATCACTGGTAACTCTGATTTGTTTGAAAATATAATTTTGTTTGACACTAGGTTTAGTCTGAGCCACATTTAGAGCACTAAAGGCTTAAAGGAGCCACACATACATTTGGAAATAGAGCTGTTACAATTGTGACAATAATGTTTGCTGTGACAATTATGATATTTTGATGGTTGATTATTTATCAAACTAATACTAACAATTGACAATTTGATTTACCAATTTTATTTTTATTTATACCTATATTATTATTTTTTTTTAAAGTAATGGAAAGTTCACTTTTGTTATAGTAATAATAATTACCATTAATGTTTTATTTTTTGCAATTATAAAAATAATATATAAAAAATAACTATTATTATTAGTAGTAGTAGTAGTAGTAGTAGTAGTAGTATAGGAGTAGTATATTTTTGTTTTGCTCTTGGTGTGAATAGGCCTAAAGTTGCATAAAAGTTATGTAAATGCAGGCAGTCATATGTTGCAGATAGTTTTGATATGTTACTGATGTTTCTGCTTTCCACAATGTTTGCTCTTTAAAGCTGTGGAAATATTGCAGTGATTTTCTGTATGGGTTTAATCTTTTCTTCTTCTTTTTCTCCTTTTCCTGATTAAAGTCTGGCAGGAATGACCTGCGTTCCAGAATGTGCCAATGGAACGTTTTTTAACCTGGAAGAAATGAAGTGCAGCCTCTGCCACATCTCTTGCTCCACATGCACAGGTCACCTTCTATTCTATTCTATTCTATTCTGTTCTGTTCTGTTCTGTTCTGTTCTGTCTCATCCCATCCAGTCCTATACTATCCTATCCTATACCCTCCCATCCCTTTCTATTCTATTCTATTCTATTCTATTCTATTCTGTTCTGTTCTGTTCTGTTCTGTACTCTCATCCCATCCTGTCCTGTCCTATCCTATCCTATCCTATCCCCTACCCACCCATCCCTTTCTATTCTATTCTATTCTATTCTATTCTATTCTATTCTATTCTATTCAGTCCCATCTTGTCCTGTCCTATCCTATCCTATACCATCCCATCCCTTTCTATTCTATTCTATTCTATTCTATTCTATTCTATTCTATTCTATTCTCTCATCCCATCCCATTCTGTTCCATTCCATTCCATCTAATCCCATCCCGTTCTATTCTATTCTATTCCATTCCATTCCATTTCCAGTCCATTCCATTCTGTCCCATCCTATTCTATTCTATTCTATTCTATTCTATTCTATTCTATTCTGTTTTGTTCTGTTCTGTTCTGTTCTACTCTGTCCCATTCCCTTTCCATTCAATTCCATTCTATTCTATTCTATTACACAGTTAGGTATTTTTTCATACATATACATATATATAGTGATTATTTTGTTTTGCATACAAAATTATTTAAATGTAGGTAGTCATTAAATTCAGAACAGCACAAACTTATACAGCAGTTTAATAAATAGATTGACTAACTTATATTTCAGACAAAATTTAGCCTGATCAATACAGCTCAATACAAATGAACTGATAATGTCCCAGTTCTATGATTTCCATCAGAGTTTCTCAACTCTGGACAATGTCTAGCGTAATTTAACTCCATCCCTGATCAAACTCACCTGAATGAGCTAATCAAGGTCATCAGGATTACTAGAAACTGTCAGGCAGGTAAACTTTAGCAGACCTTGAAGAACTTGAAGAGTTCATAAAACCACGAGTCTCATTCAGAATCAGTGCAATACACTCACAGGACATCATGGATGTGAGCCGACTCAAATAATTCTCACAGAATATGAAATGAACTGAACGCAGAAGCAGACGAATGAGATCAGATATCTTCTTTAACTTGCTTACCAATCAGTTTACAGTGAGAAACTGAAGAGTAAAGCGTTTGTATTGTTTTGAGGAGTGAATGAGCCGCTGCCAGTCCTGTATCACTACTGCTGCTCAGCCATAGAACTTAATTAACTTACTTCATTACACCAACTCACCAGAGACGCCTGATAAGCCCTGAGTTGTTTGCTTTCCAAGTTCGCTGAAATGTGGAGAGCTGATGTTATAGACACAGTGGGACAGGGAGAAATAAATTGACAGATTAACCTGAATGTGTGTGTTTCTGTTTCCACCTCCATTAACGTGGGCTCTATTTCAAACCCTGTTGAGACGTCTTTAAAGGCAACATTTTAAGACATTAAGCAGCAAACATAAGTATATCCTTTTTCTTTGCCAAATACTAAAGCAGCATGGCATGCATCATTTGTGGGGAAGACAGTCTCACAATGCACGTCAGCATACTCCATCTAAACTGGTGGATGGAAAAACAGAGTTATTTATTTCATTCAGTTGTATTCTTGAAATACTGTTATAGTTTTGGTAATACTTTGGGTTAGATTTTATTTTTCTATCTCCTATTTTCAATATAATTTGAGTTCATTTTTAAAAGTTTTGTTGTGTGTTTGTCATCTTTATTATTATTATTTATTTTAAATATGTCTAAATAGATTTATTCGTTTTTATTTATTAGTTTGAGTTATTTTAGTACTTCAAGTTAAACTAAATGAAACCAGCTAAAATATAATGATTATATTATTTTAAGGAAGGAAAATGCATTTATTCATTTATCCAGTGCATTTATTTAATGAAAAATACAGTAAAAGCAGCAATACTGTGAAATATTATTACAATTTAAAATAGCCATTTTCTATTTGAATGTATTTTAAAATGTAATTTATTCCTGTGATGCAAAGCTGAATTTTCAGCATCATTACTCTAGTCTTCAGTGTCACATGATCCTTCAGAAATCATTCTAATATGCTGATTTGCTGCTCAAGAAACAGTTCTGATTATTAGCAATGTTCAAAACAGTTGTGCTGCTTCATATTTTGTGGAAACCATAGTATATTATTTTACAGGATTCTTTAATGAATAAGAAGTTCAAAAGAACATCAATTATTTGAAATATAATCTTGTGTATCATCATAAATGTCTTTACTGTCACTTTTGATCAATTTAATGCATCCTTGCTGAATAAAAGAACCTTTTATTCACCTCTATAAGAGATCACATGGTTGACCTGCTGTAGGAGAAGGTCTCTTGTAACCCTGCTTTAATCTTGGAGATGAGCTGATCAGGCCAGATAGCTGGAAGTAGACAAGAAAGTCGTCTTTCTGTGGTCTTCAGCTGACGGTACATTGTATCAGGTCATTGTATTCATACTGATTATTGATAACATTGCACTGTTAACATCATGTCTCCAGCCGTCCCAAACACGCCTCAGGTGAAGATCCCAATGAACTATAAATGTAAATAAAGGAGAACTGAGCTAATGGTGTGCTTGTGTTTGCAGGTCCGGGACTGGAGGAGTGCATTCAGTGTGCGCCGGAGTACTTACAGCAGGAGTGGCGGTGCGTCCGAACCTGTGCTCCTGGATACTACAGAGGAGAGGCGGCGGGATTCACACAGACGATGTGCCGCAAGTGAGTCGCAAACAAACTGTCACCAATTCTTGGGTTATGAATATGCATTTTAGGTGCTTTGTAATGCAGATGCATTTAATTAAACATTTTTCTTAAGATATTTAAATTTAAAGGTTACATTACAGTTCTCATAAAGAATATTACAATTAAAATTCTTGCAAAACACAGTTTCAAGTACTAAGACAGCCAAGCTAACATCTTTCTGTCAGGTCATTCTCTTTGTCTTTGTTTTCAACTTTAATGTCATCAAGGCTTATTCTAATTTTTTATACACATCTGCATGCTTAGCTACTGATTATCCGTCTCATTGGAATTGCAGTTGCTAGTATTGTAGCCTTGGTAAAGGAATTGTGTGCTTGGTATTTACATTGGAATTCTTTCTTATTGCTCTCTTGCAGAAATGTGAAAACACACACACACACACACACACAGGTCTGATACTAGGAGTCACTATGAAAATATGCTTGTTATTAACATAACAGTTTGAGAAATTCTTGTCTTTCTTTTTTAATGACACTGGCACTCAAAAGACATAATGAAAACCTCATGATCATTCTCCATCACCATTTAGTTACAAAGAACTAAGTTACTGTATTTATTTATTCATTCATTTGTTTATCTATTTATAAGAATTAATTGTAATTGTGTATGAAGGTCATATAGAAATAGAGATTTATATATATATATATAGAGAGAGAGAGAGAGAGAGAGAGAGAGATATTATATAATTGTTTATCTTATACAACTTTTATATATATAAGATTTTTTAATATATAATACATTTATTTATTTTTATTAATAATATAGTATTGCTATTATATATTTCTTATATATGTTTTACATTTACATTTACGTTTAGTCATTTAGCAGACGCTGCTATCCAAAGTGAATTACAAATGAGGACAATAGAAGCAATCAAAACCAACAAAAGAGCAACAACATGCAAGCATATGACAAGTCTTGGTTAATGCAGTACACATAGGTTTTTTTATAAAGAAAATAAGCAGATAGAATATAGAAAAATATAATTTTTTATTTTTTTTTATAAAGTAAACATGTAGATAGAATAGGAAAAAGAAAGCTAGTGAAAACTAGCAGTTAGAGAATAAATATGCAATTGATAGAGGGTCAAGGGTGAGGTTTTTTTTAAATAAAAGAAGACAGATAGATAAAATAGAATTAGAATAGAGAATGATATATATATATATATATATATATATATATATACATATATATATACATATATATATTAGAT
>JAFVLL020018388.1:0-12853 GCA_021397915.2 Tor tambroides | reverse complement strand
TAGAGGTTTCAAAAAGTATTGAATAAAAGGGTGCCGTTAATTGTGGCCAATGTGTATTAGAGAAAAACATTTATTTCATAATGATATTTCCCCCAATTTTAAATTCTTATTATCCAATGAAAGGTTAGATTTTTGTGAATTTTTTAAATAAAAGATCAAAAGGATTAACAATACAGTTTAATTTTCACAGCCGCCTTTGATCATATTTACCAAGGGTGCTGATATTTTTGGCCATGACTGTATGTATGTGTATATATATACTGTATATATATATATATATATATGGATGCTTCCTGTGCTGTCTTAAAGCAATTGCCATAGACTCTCTTCCTATATGATGCTTTCAGTCCCACCAAACTAGAATTCTTTTGTAGTGTATGTCCTTTCATTTACATTAGTTTGTGCACCACTAAGGTTTTGGTGACCTCCTTTTCAGCAGTAATATGCAGCTCTCAGAGAGAGTGTTTGAATGTTTTTGTAAGCGCACAGGTTGGTGAAGTGGATGCTGTCATTTGCCACAATGGCAGCACTTTTACAAGCTGTCCTCTGCCCGCCCTTCCCTTTTCAGCCTCTCTCTGGCTAGCGGCCCACTCGGCTACTTAGTCCAATCACGCCACCTCTTTTATCCACCCTTCTTCCTGTAAAAGCATTAGCATAATGGAGGAATCCTGCAGAAATCATAAATAATAGGGTGCCTGTCTTATAAAACCCACTCCGCTCGATTTATTGTCAGGCGTGTCAAGGTATCGTGTACCTCCTCGGTGCCCCATGCTTTTAGCTCTAATGAGAATGCTGCTCCTGGGTGTGTGCATGAGTGATTTAAACTGGGATGGGACAGACTGATAGGACAAGTCCTCTCTAAACTAAATCATATGCCAGGAAGATGTCTGGATCGTCTTTTCTGGCTAATTGGATCGTGGGCTCTTTGTCCTGGGACCGTGGTGGCTTGCTGAAGCACTGCTGCACCTTGTTCTTATCCTCTACTCAGCACTCTAACCAACCCACTTGCGTCCTGTTCAAAAGACTCCACAGCTGTAAACTAAAAGAGGACAAGAAGCAAGGGAAACGAAACAAAAGCAAACAAACGCCAGCTGAAGTTCAGTTGCTCAGTTGGTCCCATTCATGCATTCTTAAATAAAGGAATGCACTGGATATACTGAAGTGTCATTTTTGATACCAAACGGAATTAAAAAAAGGTGTTTTTCTAAACTGGTTTCCCAAACAATCCTATTATCTACCATTGTTAGGACAAACAGGTGATCTCGCAATCTTTTTTCGCAATGAATTTTTCAATGGTGGGCCAGTTAAGAAAGTTTACCAGCCATAAATACTTCTTAGCAAGAAACTGTGTTATGCATTATTTATATTAAAATGTATATTTTTGTCCCTGTGCATATTTTCTAGCATATTAGTGACAAATAGTGCAGGTCGTGTGTCACTCACAGATGAGACAGTCTCCATTTCTCCATAAAACGCCACCTGTTACAAAATATAAAATTACATAGTGATTTTGACCCCTTATATTTCATTTTTAGTAGCTTAATGTGAGGAATATTTCACATGTTACCACACTTACCACTGAAGTAAAAAATAGAACATTTAGACATTAGTTCATGTCAGTAGACAGTATTTGATTTAAATATCTCACATTGCTCACTCTATTTCAAGGGTAAGCATGTAAACCATGTGTTATGTTGCAGATCTTAATAAAGTTGCTGATCAGCTGATAATAATGTGAGTTTTTACATGCTCAATGACGCCAACCAACAAATGACTTACCGTGTACTGGGATAGGATTAACTGTGATGGGACAGCGTTTGAACTCTGAAAACCTCCCCCCAAAAAATCACAGTGTTATTGCATGGTTTTTATGATGTTTATGGTTGTTTTTACAGAAGCTAAAGCCCACAGCAGTTTCTATGTGTTCTGTAAGACGGTCTGCAAGACCATTCAGCCTGGAAAACTACGTGTTCGCTGCAGAGACTGCAAACAAGGCACTCTTACTCTCAGCAGGGTACGTATATGTACACACACTTTATGCTTCTGTGATTGCTCTAACACCTAGCCCTGACTATCTACTTTGCATAGAAACTTACTTCTTAATTCAAAGATGCCAATTTACTAGTGTCTTTTTTGTTTGGCATACAGAACACATTTAGATGCAATTAATATACAGAAGTTGATATCACTTTTATTCTCACCTTTATTTAAACTCTTAAAAATACAGGTTTTTTTTGGGATTATGTGGTTCCATGAAGAACCTTTAACACCCATTAAAACTTTTTTTATTTCACAAAAAAGTTATTTAGAGGAAAAAGGTTCTTTAGATTATTAAAACGATCCTTACAGTGAGAAAATAATGTTCTTTTGAGGTTCTTTGGGGAACTTTGCTGAGAAAAATTCCTTTGTGTGTATAGAACTAGCCTTAAAGGGATAGTTCACCCAAAAATGAAAATTACCCAATGATTTACTCACCCTCAGGCCATCCTAGGAGCCCTGCTGTCTTGTGAGCATGTGTACAACAGTTAGCGGAAGCTAGAGATTATAGTTTTAAAGTTTTAAATATGGATATTTTTCTTAAAAAATTGCTTCACTTCACTTCAAAAGGCCTTTATTAACCCCCTGGAACCATATGGAGTGTTTTTGTTATGATGGATGCACTTTTTCGGGGCTCAAAATCTTGATCCCCATTCACTGCTATCATAAAGCTTGCAAGAGTCGGGACATTTTTTAATATAACTCCAATTGTATTCATCTGAAAGAACAAAGTCATATACACCTAGGATGGCTTGAGGGTAAAGGTGTAAATCATGGGGTAATTTTCATTTTTGGGTGATTTCTTTTTTCTTTTTTTTTGATTTAGGGTCATTAATGTGGCACTCAATCCTAACTATTAATTTATTAAAAGTACATTAAACATGAATTTCATACATACAACAACTTGAATGCACCTTTTGTATGATAAGCATGTTTTTAATTTCTGAATTAATATTCATAAATGTGGAATAAATTAAAAGTGCAATACAAATGTCTTAATTTTTTTAATTATTATTATTATTATTATTATATATTTTAGCGAATATTCTTTTATTCTATATTACTATATTAGGAAAAAATATATTATTACTTATATATATATACTATATTGCCTATATGAGCCAAAAACCCATCACCAAACACCAATGACTTGTACATACACTATATAGACAAAAGTATTGGGACACCCCCTTCTTCAGAACAGAAAAATGCACTTCCAAATCTGTGGCAACAACGATGGGAACATAATTCATGTATTTAAAAATTGTATTTCCATCTCTGTTGCAACAGTTTTGGAAGTGTCTAAAATGATTGTACCCATATGTACAAGTCATTGGTGTTTGGTGATGAGTTTTTGGCTCAAGGTCTGCATTTACAGTCACACCAGAGCCAGTGCTAAACTGGGATTAGGACTTGGTTTTATGCAGACCAGTCAAATTCTTCCACACTGACTGAATCAATCATTTTCTTTTTGAACCTTGCCTTATACACAGAGGCATTGTCATGTTAGAATAGAAAAGGATCCTGTCCAACCTGCTGCTATAAAATTAGAAGCACACAATTTCCTAGAATATCATTATATGCTTTAACATTAAGATTTGTACTCATAGAAATTACTAAAGTAGTCAAACCTGTTCATTAGAAGGGGGCGACCCAATACTTTTGGCAATATATATATATATATATATATATATAAAGGTTACTTTCCAAATCCAGTATATTACATGGATCCAACATAAATACAATGAGTACATTTCTAAGAATTTGCGATGGGAAGAATTTCCCCTTTCTTTATTATGGATAATTGTACCAGAATACAAGTTAGATCCTTGCAACTCTGGTTAAATCACTCATATTAAACAAGCTGTGGTGGGTTATTCTAATGCAGCCTCATGCTCCAGCCACATAAACTGCCTTACTGAATGATGACTGTAGGGGAAAAGCCTACTTATAATTGCTGTTCTTTAGTCCACATTCATAAGCTCTTTGAGACAAAAAAACAAAACCCTAACTAGAAACATTTGCTCTGTTGCCCCAAGTCTCATAACTAACTAACAGTGACACTTCTTAGCCTAAAGTATGAATACAGAACAGCACAAACCCACGTCTCGCTGCCCCCACACGGCTGTCATAAAACCCATCCCTACATAGTTCTGCCCGTGGCCTGTTTTATCTTTCGGTCCGTATGGACTTTCTGTCCCAGCGCGTGGGCAGCATTCCCACCTCTCCGCATTCTGCCGCTGTTTGGGAAGGCTGACTGACACGTCGCTAAGCTGCACCTGCCTTTTCTTTCCGCTCGCGGTGGTCTTCGGTGCTGAGAATCTGTTTGTCCACTGTCTCGGTGCCAGTGCCGCCCCATTCCTTTGCCAATCTTGTGATGCGTCTGGCTCTTAACATCCTCGGGCCTGAAACGGGTTCCAGCTCTTCTCATCTAACTCTCTCCAGAGAACTTTCTCCAAATATGCTGAGGAGAAGAAGACAGCAAAGTTTACGCACTCGCTGTCAGAGTACTTCATTTGGACCTTTGGAGATATTGGACTTGGCAGCACTTTCAATCAAACACATTCATCTCCATCAGCAACTCCAAGCTTAAACATCCAGCTTTGGCTTTTAACAGATTTGTGTGCATGATGTAGACACTTTTACACCAGGATCTTCAAAACATACATCACTGAATTAGGCCTTTAGGGGCAAAACCTGCTTATTATTGCTGTTACAAGTTTCTTTGCGCTTTGAACATTAATAGAAAATAACCTTGGCTTACATCTCTCCAGTACACAATTATGAGAAATACAGTTTTGACTACACTGCTGGCATTATAAATATCTCAATGTGCCCTAAGGCTTTAATTAGAAGTTTTAATTATAATGTTCGGGATGTTCCCATTGTAATGAAACCCCCAGCCCCATAGATATTACATTACAGGTTTAGCATTTCAGATTTAATATTTGTCGTACGTTGTGTATAAAGTTGAGCTATTCACTTGTTTTTTTCCCCTAAAGTTCGCCTAAAAATGGAAATGATTTAACCATTTACCTCATATTGTTATCATTTTTTTGTGTTGTATTTTTCTGTGCACTCAAAAGAAGACTTTTTAAAGAAAGTGCACTGTCCTTCTTTTAAATGACATCAGTTGGCAAGATCCAAAAAGGACTATCAACACCAGAAAGGCTGTAAAAGTATTCATATGACTTGTGACACAAGTGTGATGAGCAGGTTGAAATATAAAAATTAGGGCTGTCAGTTTAACGCTTTAACTTAATTAGTTATGAAAAAATGATGCGATTTAAAATATTTCAGTGCACTTAAATGCCCCGCCCCCAAACCTGTACGTCATCTTACATTTCATACAGTTGACTGTTGACAAATATGATGCAGGACAGCAACTCCATAAAGGCAGTTATGCCCTAAAATTCAAGATATTGGGACAAAAAATGCTCCTGTATGAGTTTTTGTCTCATATTTATATCACACGATTGCTGATTTTGTCCCAAATATAACGAGTGCAAATGTGATTTTATACAGCAGTTCAGTAAATATGAAGTTAATATTGTTATAATTTAAACACAACATTGTCTGTTTTTGCTCAGTTTTGCCAGCAATAAATTACCTATAAAGCCATAGCAGAATTGTTGTGCGTTTCCGAGCAACAAGATGTTTAGTTTCTGAATATATCTGCGTTTTGAACGAATCGGGTGAATCAGTGACTCAGTAGCCCATTCATAAAGTGAGCCGTTTTAGTTTCTTATTTAGAGTATTATTTTTTTGTTTTAAAGGGAAGAAAAAAAAAACTTTAAAGGGATAGTTCACCCCAAAAAATTTAATTATGTCATCATTTAGGCTACTTAAACCTGAATGACTTACTTTCTTTTATGGAACATAAAAGAAGGTATTTTGAAGACAGCTGTTTTGGTTGCCAGTTACTTCCATTGCATGAACGGAAAAAAATAACTGAGATGTTTCTCCAATAATCGTTGCATCATGTAATTAATTAGATTAAAAATTTTAATCGACTGACAGCCCTAATAAAAATGTATTCCATTATTCACCAAGAAGCACAAAAACAAAGGAAAAGGAAAAGGTGTGTTATTCAAAGTCAAAAGCAATAGTGAAGTCAAAAGAATATGTGGAGTCAATGGTAGACTGTAACTAAGTATTTTTACCTTGTTACTGTACTTAGTACGCTTTTCAATTATCTGTACTTTATCAGAGTATATATTTTAATTTTGAGAAGCTTTTACTTCACTTACATGTGAAAGCATAATATTGTAGTTCTTGCTAAACCCTATGGGCCCTATCATACACCCGGCGCAATGCGGCACCAGGCGCGAAGCAAGTGTTTTTTTGCTAGTTTCAGCCCGTCATAGTTATCATTTTCACGTCCTGTGCCATGGCGTTTAAATAGCAAATGCATGTCATTCATCATCATCATCATCCTCTCCAAGATGTGATGGTGGTGTCCATTTCATGAACGAGCTGATTTTTTTCAATGAACTTGTTAAATCGGTTCACAAATCCCACTGAATGATTCATACGTGAATTGGACTGAGCGGATTGCTGCTTTTCTCGAGTTAACAACTCACTGATTCAAATGATCATTTCAGAGCAAGTCTCCAGTTAACAATTCAGTGAATTCACAAGTCTGACTCAAAATTAGCCAAGAATTGCCAATAACTAATGCTGAATTCTAAGATTTATTATTGTAAATGAAAATAATGCAACTTTAAAATAATGCAAATTAATGCCCATACCACCTGCAGAAGCTATTTCAAACGATTTTCAAATTAGTATGTTTGCATAGCGTTCTTCTTAAAATATTAAAAACGTTTTTGCCCTATGTGACATCTGTTTTTACAGTATATTGTTTGTCAACACACATTTAGGTTTTCCTAAAACTTGTTTTCATTTGTTTGCTTGGTGTAAATTAATATTTTAATATATTTATTGTTTTGATAGTTGTGTGACAAGCCCCCCTCCCTCAACTATTGAGCAGTAGGATTACATAATATATTTATATTATATTATATTATATAAAATTATTAAATAATTATATATTACAAAACAAACGTTAATCAATCAGTACTTTTTACTCATAATACTTGAGTACATTAAAAATCAAATAAAGCCTCTATAAATGGCAGAAGACAAACAGAATTTGTGGAATGATTTTTTTCTCCTCTCTGAATGTCAGAATATGAAACTGTGTCTCCCTTCCATTTTGTTTTGATTTTTTTCAGTGGCACAGCCCACATAATGATACCTTATGTGAATTATCTGGTAATCATTGGCTGCGCTTCAAAAGGTCAGCGGCAAACAGGGTCAGCTTTGAGCATCGCATTACAACGCTTCACCTGCTTGCAACACGGTGCCAGGGGTAATGCTGTGGCTTCATGCTTCGCTCCACACAGTTCAATACACTGCGAAACATTGACACAAATCACATTAAAAGGCCTTAGAGTTGGGATTAATGGCTATTTATTACTTGGATGTTAGTAGTATTTTGTACTTTGAGATGTAATAACATTTTCTATGGGGTTTGCGTCTTTTTCATAGTTTGGGGCATGTCTAAATGTGATTTTTGCAGTTTTACGGCGGTAAAGTTCAGTTCACTTGAAAATTAAATAGGCAAATTAATGTATAAAATACACAAGTAAATAAGTTATTGTAGTTATTGATAAACTTACACTATCATTCAAAAGTTTGGGAATGTTTTTGAAAGAAGTGTTTTATGGTCAGCAAGGCTGCATTCATCTGCATCAAAATTACAGTAAAAACGGCAATACTGTCAAATATTACTTGGATTCAAAATAACTTTTATATGTTAATATATAAAAAAAAAAAAAAAAAAAAAATCCCTGTCATGGCAAAGCTGAATTTTCATCACCATTACTCCAGTCTTCAATGTCACATGATCCATATTATTATTATTATTAGTATTAGTATTACTGAAATATTTAGTATTTTTTCAGTATTTAGTATAGTATTTTTTTTTTCAGGATTTTTTGATGAATAGAAAGTTCGAACAGAATTTATTTGAAATATAACTTTTTTGTAACATTATAAATTCATATTAGTAATATGTGACCCTGGACCACAAAACCAGTCATAAGGCTCATTTTTTTAGATCTTAAAGCTGAATAAATGAGCTTTCCATTGATGTATGGTTTGTTAGGATAGGACAATATTTGGCCGAGATACAACTATTTGAAAATCTGGAATCTGAGGATGCAAAAAAAAAATCAAAATATTGAGAAAATCACCTTTACAGTTGTCCAAATGAAGTTCTTACCAATGCATATAACTAATAAAAAATTAAGTTTTGATATATTTACAGTAGGAAATTTACAAAATATCTTAAAGGAACATGCTCTTTACTTAATATCCTAATGATTTTTGGCATAAAAGAAAAATCGATCATTTTGACCCATACAATGTATTTTTGGCTATTGCTACATATATACCTCATGACTGGTTTTGTGGTCCAGGGTCACATATATATTACTAATATAGACCACTCTTGCAACAAAAATGTGGGATGTTTCCCATAGGATATAAATGCTTTGAAGGTGTATTGTATTAATTGTGCCTATAGTGTAACTAGTTGATATTTTCACCAAAGATGGTTTCTTATCTAAGCAGAGATTGATGTCACTGTGATTACTACTTTGTTCAAACACAGAGTATTTGCTGTGTGTGCTTCAACTCTGTTTTCTCTGGATGTGTGCCATGTTTGTGCTTTCATTGACTTCAAACGTCTATAATTGAGTGCGGTGAACGCGAGCGCAGTCGACCAATCAGGCGCTTTGAGTTGGGTCTGTGTGTATCATATGGGTTAGTACAGGAAGTAGAATCCTCACAGCTGGCTCATAGACACAGCCCTGTTTGTTAAACAATAATGTAATTAAGGCTTTGTGGGACTGCGATGTTGATTCTCCTCCATGGAAAAAAAAAGTAACGTCCTGAGAGGGTGGGGAGGTGAGACTGATGTGAACAATGCAGGAGGTGTGTTGTTGAATAATTCATCGCCGTTTTTCTCATTAATCATTTACACTCGCAGTGGCGCATGCGTGTGCGAGTGTGCGTTTGTTTTGAGCTGACGCGCCGGGGGTCTGTGTGACCTTTCCTTGCTGTCTCTAAGCAGGTGTCTTCGTGTAATCTCCGGGCTCCTCCACCACAGCACGGCGGTTTCATCCCTCCGCCCTCCCTTCTCTTCACCCCCTCCTGCTCCCCCTGTGGGCAAGTAATGATTTTCTTAACCTTTTCTCTTGCTTATTAAGGGCCCTGTCAGAATGTTTAAATGCTTATGCTAATCAGGCACGGTCGGAGTCAGGCGGATGGGGGGGGGGTGTTGTCCCAAAACAATTATGGATGGAGAGAGTGTCTTAATCTGGCAGAAGGACAAGGAAGAGTGTGTGATGGAGGTGGCAGGTAGAGAAAGAGGACTGTGATTTTTAAAGGGATAGTCCACTCTGAAATGAAAAACTATCATTTACTCTTCTTTCATGTCGTTTCAAACTCAAATTGATGTTTTTCAGCAGATTCTTACAAAAAGATCATTTCTGAAGAAACTTTACACAACAAAAGTATTTTTGTGTATATTGAAGATTCTTCAGAATGTCTGTTTGTGGTTCAATGGGGTAAAAAAATAAAACTTGAGCTACTCCTTTAAGACTATAAAATTTGGTTTGGGAAATCAGAGTTAACATAGGAATTAGTTTTAGCATTTCAAGGTCTTAGGTCTTCAACCCAGACTCATCGGTAAACCATGCCTGTAGTGACATTTTTGAAAAATAAAATTACTGTACGTTTTTCCAAAGTGAAATGTCCAGTGAGTGGCGCTAAAAGCATGTTCTGTTTTATTCGAAACAGAGGAACATGAATCTAGTTTGATTGTTGCATGTATCGCAGCAGTTCGGAAATTAAATGAAAAGTTTAGTGCTCAATTGCAATTCGAAAATAACGTGCCACCTACAATAAACCTAACCAAAAGTGTGAACGAAAGCAAACATGAAATTAAAAAATGAATTTTCTAAAGTAGCCATGCCGTTTTACCTTGCTTCTACAAGTTTTGAGCTCTTTTATCGTGTTTCTTGTTTCACGGCGTCATACCCAACACTTCGAAATTGCAAGTGCAATGCTGTACCAGGTGAGCTACTGAGCAGGTTTACTATGTCAGAACAGCCATGCATGTAGAGCTGGTTATGTGATACAGCCATCAAAATGTGTTAGCTTAACAAATTGTGCAAGGAACTTTGGTTAACGCTTCATTTTAAGGTGTCCTTGTTACATGTTACATGTACTTACTATTATAATAACAATAAATTATGCATAATTACATGCAAGTAACCATAAGCCAAACCCAATACTTATTAGTATCCTAACCCTAACCATATGGTAAGTACATATAGTTAATGTTACTCAGTACTTAAATGTATAATTACACTGTAACAAGGACACCTTAAAATAAAGTGTAACCGGAACTTCATTAATCAAAATTTTTTGTGGAAAGGAATAAAAGTTGTTGGTGTTTTACATCCACTAATTTTCATTTCAGCTGGAAACAGCAGTGAATTGTATGTAGGTACGTTTTTGGAGTTTTTCATGTGGAGTTAAAGGCATGTTTTGCCAGTGTTGCAGGGTTTTGGTCTATTTCTCTTTAAGTTAAACTGTCCTTCGTTCTTTTGACTCTTCTCTCATCACATTCCTGCTCTTTACTTGTCGTCCAGTTACCATAGTTCTCTTCATCTTCCTGTGACTGACGTCCATCATCTCTGTGATGTTCTGTGTGTTGTCTGTAGGGGCCGTCCTGCTGGGATGATGTCCTTCTCCCTAACAGGATTCATGGAGTATGTCAGTCACAAGACTGTGATGGCACAGTGGCGGTGAGTCTGCAATAATTTTATCGTTTTATTATGTTAATTATTATTGTGCCACTTTCCTGAATGAAAAAGCACCAGCAAAAGATGGGTAGTTGACACTAGACAAGTTTGTTAGGCTGGACTGTTTTGGTGGTTTTATAGGACATTTGGGCACTTATAAGTTGGTCAGGCTGGGAAATGAGCTGACTGAACAGCTAACCCAGCTGAACATCAGGTTGGCTGGCTGGAAGAAGCTATTTTTAATGATAGATATAGCAGAAGAGGACAGGAAACAGACATTGGAAATAGACCTGCAACACGACACTGGGTTCAAACCTAAATTTCAAGGTCACACTTTTTATCATTACATAGTCACTTACATTTTACCAAAGCTGTCAACATACTACATTCAACCAGAATTTATTCATTTTACAAAGCCACATTTTCAGTCCAGACACCATTTTTATTGTGCCTTTTTGTCCATCTAGCACTGTATTGCTGGGCAGACAAAAAGGACCGTCCACTGGTTGGACTAAATTGGTAGCTTTATCCCAGCTGGGTCCAATATGTCCACCCTCATGCTGCAAATCCATAAAAACCACTGCAGCTGGGTTGTTTGAGACTGTTCGTGGGGGTTTGCAGGGCATGATTACATCTCATTTGTGCTTCTTGCAGGAGTTCTACCTGAAATGTGCTGCCCACCCCACCTGTGATAATGACACTTCAGCAGCACTGGACTTGATAATGCCCAACACACGCAGAGTGCCCTGCATCGCCTGCACTGACATCATGTGAGTAGCTCTTGGTTTTTCCCATGTGTCTGTAGCTAAACCCATTATAGAGGTCGAAATGAGTCTGCACAACAAAGAGCCAATCAGACAGTTCATTACAACATTAATCTCACCACGTCCTAAACAAGCCTGATGCTATAAATCGACAAAAGATAAAAGCTTTTGTCCTAACCAGCCATGATTACAAACAATGCTATTGGTTGCTTGGTTTCTATTAGGGCTGTAAATTGATTAAAACCTATAAATAAAAACCCACAGCTACAAATGTAAATACACATTAAATCCTCAAATTAACATGCACTGGAAAAAATGTTAACAGTGGAGAAAAAATAAAAATAAATCCAAGATTATTAGAATACAGGAAGAATTTTACAAGACAAAAATGACAAGAAAATAGTATTTCAGTCTTTCTGCATTTGTGAAATTTACTGTCAGTTATACAATTTACTATCAATTTGAAAATTGTTTCTACCTTTTTCAGTGTAAGGATTTACTTTGAAACAATTTTCACAAATTTCACAAACAATTACAAATAAACGACAAGTAACGTATTTTTTTCAATGTTTAAAAAAAAAATTACATTTTAAAATTATTTAAATAAACATTTGTTTATTGCGATCAAAAAATAACATACTTGTTTGCAAACTGAATGTGATGTTTTTGGACACTTCAATGTTAATTCCAATTAAATGAAATGTATTATTTATTTTAAATTTATATTAGCTGAATTTTAGAGTGCCTTTTTGACTGACTTAAGTAATTTTTTTTAATGTAATTTCATAAGTACTTCTATAATTTTTGAACTATAGTTTAAGTGTATGGTAAACTAAAATATACTTTAATGTCATTATACTGAAACTTGCATATGATGTATTTAAATTAGTTCTGTCAAACGATTAATCGCGATTAATCACATTCAAAATAAAAGTTTTTGTTTACATAATATATGTGTGTGTACTGTGTATATTAATTATGTATATATACAGACACACATGCAGCATATATTTTGAAAATATTTACATGTATTTGCATGTATATATTTATATTCATAAATTATATCATACATAAATAAATTTAATATATAAACGTAACATATTTTTCTTAAATATATACATGCATGTGTGTGTATTTATATATACATAATAAATATACACAGTACACACACAT
>JAFVLL020018387.1:0-15629 GCA_021397915.2 Tor tambroides | reverse complement strand
AATTTGCTTGGGGGGAAAAAAGGAAAGACTTCTGTCAGTTCTCGGGTCCTCTGCGGTGAACGATAAGTCTCGCCGCCTCAGGGACGGCTCCGATCGGCTCAATCAGCGCCAATGTAAACAGCGGGTCGCAAAAGCCGCGCTCAACTTTAGATTATAGACTTTCTTGCCGTGATCTTGTCAAGGGCACGACATCAGGGGACGCCTGTTGCTTCCAGATGGCGGCGCATTTATCCCTCAATCTGTAAATAACAAAAAATGAATGAACGGATGAATGATTGAAAAGGGCATTTTATAAATCAGCAACAGAAATCTGGGTGATGCTGCGAATGTTAGCGAGGCTGCCTAGTGTCTGGGGGCGTAATTAACGCTTCCAGCGTAGTGTGCTTTACTTTGTGTTTGCATTGGTAATGTAACTTTGTCTTTTTAGGAGATCTCCCAGTTTGAATTTACCCTGCGTTGCCTGTGGCCATCAGGAACAGAGTCAGCACATGCAGCGGAAACACAGTGCAACCTATGAAAATCCTAGCATGAGTAAACGCAGCTTTACCTTTATTAAACTGCTGATGTTGTTGCCAACATGCCCTTTAAAGTGTCATTTCAGTACATTATTAAAGTGCAAAAATAACTACATGTTTTACTCTAGTTTTTACTTTCTAATGTTTTGCTTTTTTAGCACTTGTGCTGATCGAGAAATGACAGGAAATGAAGCGAGATACTGTACTTGCAAACTTGCAACGTCCACGTTGGACAACATAGGCCACGGTTTGAATTTACATGCATGTTTTAAAAGCAAATTATTTGGGCAATTTCATCCATCCATACATTTCATACAATGCAAAAATGCAATGTTAATCTGTATTTTGTCTTGTTTTCCCAGTAAAAAAATATTATACTGATATAAATACGATATTGAGATATTGATATTTAAGTGAGAGTTTTAATATACTGAAACTCATTTTTGGCAAATATATGTAAAATATACACTACCATTCATAAGTTTGTGGTCTGTAAGTTTTTTTATGTTTTTAAAGTCTCTTATGCTCACCAAAGCAACATTTGTTTGATCAAAATACAGTAAAATCTGAATATTATTACAGTTTAAAATAACTTGTCTATTTGAAAATATTTTCAAATGTAATTTATTCCTTTGATAAAGTTCAAAAGAACAGCATTTATCTGAAAAATATATTTTTTGGAACATTATGAATGTCTTTGCTGAAAAAAGTGATAATTTATTTGATTTGATTTAAAGTGATTTAATTTATTTTACTGACTAAATGTGATATATTTACACTTAGCATTGATTTGAAATAGTTATACTTTGCCAATTCTAAAAACAAGTCTTAATATGTATTGAACATTTATGTCTAGTTATTTTTTTTAAGGAAGTTTAGATATTTTTTACTAGAAAACACAGACAAAAATACTTATGATTTACAGTATAACTCAATTCTCTATTTGTACAGGTCAAAAACCTCCTTCATGTCTATTTTTATTTATTTTAAGACAAAAGTTAAACATTACTAATTCCTCAGCTATGACAGAACAATATATTAGAAATCCATTTCCAGTAGTTTTATGGCAATAGAGCAGGTGGACCTGTTGAAATGGATTCAGGTTTAGCATGAAGGAGGCAAAACCTGCTCTGGGACTGAGTTAATTTGCCCTATCGTTGCATTTGCACAAGCAATATTTAATAGTCCTTTGCAATTCAAATGCCACGGCTCTTGAGTAGATGCATTGGACTGCAAAGAGAAACCAAATGTGTTGTTTTTACTTAATTGTATTTTCAGCAGCAGCATTAATTTCCATTTCTCTTCTTGTTCTCGCTCTATTGTGGAGTTCATTAGTATGCTTGTAACCGTGCACAATCAAAATGGAGAGAGAAAGAGAGGAAGATGCAGTGTGGAGGACCTTTGCGTTCACCCCTCGCAGAGATGGAGGTGAAACGGGGTTCAAGGATGCTGGTGGGCGCAGCAGGTGAGTACGAGACCCCACCCATCCAAATCATCCACCACGCTTTTCAGCCATCCCTTGTCCGTCTCCCTCTCTTTTCGTCTGTCTTTCTCTCTTCTGCATGTCCGCGTCCATCAGCGAAGCGTCCGCTGGGACCGACGTGTTTTGACAGATGCTCATTCTGTCTTGGCACATCTCACAGGATGGTATGGCACTTGTCATCCTGATAAGAGAGAGAGGGAGAGAGAGGAAGAGAGCGAGAGCGAGAGCAGAGAGATATGTGATTAAGAAAACAAAAGCCTTTCCTACTAACCAAGGCCACATCTTTTTCTCTTTTTCCCTCTCTTGCATCCTCAGGGCATATTAAATGTTAGCAGAATGGGAGAGATAATAAAACCACGGTGCAAAAGAAACGGACAGTC
Organism: Tor tambroides; assembly: GCA_021397915.2. NCBI lineage: Eukaryota > Metazoa > Chordata > Actinopteri > Cypriniformes > Cyprinidae > Tor > Tor tambroides. Next base: position 13,251 of record JAFVLL020018387.1, on the reverse strand, counting down.
TAATTTTGTTATCCAGCACTCTGTGTTGCAGTGATAAAATGTGAAATTGCTGTTTTTGTGTGCGCATAGTGTTTGCTCTTGCTTTCACCTTGCATTGAGAGGTTATTACATGATCAAGGTGGCTGGAAATGGTTTTATAATTATTTGAAGATGGTGGGATTTAAAGGGACAGTTCATTCAAAAATGAAATTGTTGTCATCATTTACTCACTGTCATGTATGGAAGCCGTTTTTATCTCACAATTCAGACTTTTATTCTTGCAATTCTGAGTTTATATCTCACACTTCAGACTTTTTTTTCATAATTCAAAATTACAAGACATCAACTCAGAATACTGACTTTTTTGGAATTCTTACAATTCTGTTTTTGTGTTTCTGCCACAGAATAAAATATATATAAAAAATGTAATTAAAATTATATCTCAAAATTCCAACTTTTCATCTCAGAATTGTGAGTTTAATCCTGAATTAATATCTCACATTTCTGACTTTATGTCTTGCAATTCTAAGTTTTTTTCTGAGAATTGCACAAAAAGAAAAAGTCAGAATTGTGAGATTAAAGTCGCGGTTCCAGTTCTTTTTTAATATCCTATGGAAGAAACAAATTCCATAGTGAAATCATATATTGTTAGACCCATAATAATTTTTTAAAGAACATTTTGACAACTGTTTCCAATAAAATCAAAAGTGAGTGGGGCTCTCAAGAAAACAAACAAACATAAAAACGTTCTATATTAATTGTGCATTAAGTAAGAAAAACCCCCACAAAAACGTTATAATTGTGCATATATATATATATATATATATATATATATATATTCATCAAAGAATCCTGAACAAAATGGATCATGGTTTCCACCAAAGTATTAAGCAGTTGTTTTCAACATTAAAAATAATACAAAATCAACACCAAATCAGCATATTGGGATGATTTGTGAAGGATCATGATACAAGACTGGAGTAAACTGCTTCTGAAAATTCAGCTTTCCCATCTTTGTCATTGTTAGTGATACGTGCAACTGTTTGAGCTTCATTTGACACCAAAACATCACTTGTAATCGATATCAAACATAAGCGTGTCTAGCAGATTTAGATTATCACTCTCTTTCCCACACAAAACTATCACCACACAAGTTTGGAATGACATGAGGTTGAGTAAATGATAACAGGATTTTATTTTTGGGTGAACTTTTAAAAACAGTCGATACACTTGTTTGGTTTGCATGTCTGTTTCCACACTCTACTGTTATGCATATGTATGTGTGTATGTGTGAATGCGCATGTATTTGCGACCTACCCCCAGGTCAGAGTTGTCTGTGTTCTACCTGTTTGCATGCACCCCCTCTTCTAGCCCGAGGCCCATTCACACTCCCCTAACAGGAGCATGTGACAGCCTGGCTATACCCGCCTCAGCCAATCAGAGTTCTTCACCCGAAGGGCAATACAGGATGTGACAATAGAGTGAACTGCAGGTCATGCAAGAAGTCTGCTGCATGCAGCCTCCTGACAGGTCTAGTATACTGATATACCTTGGCAGAATTGGGCTCCGTCTCACTGAACACTTCCGCCAGAATTTGATGAGTAGGCCCCTTATGCATGCAGAAAGCAGAAAGAGCTCTCTGGGCAATCAACCATGGGTTTTTTTCTTTTCTTTTTAGAACGTGGAATCTTCAGAATGTTTGTACTGTTTGTAGTGGCTTTCTTTGCTGTCTTGTGAAAACAAATACTTGTGTTCCACTTCACCTCAGGTGAAATTACAGTGTATGCAAGGCAGTGCTGTATTAAAATCCCTCATACTTTCTTATTCTCTTTCTTCTCTCACAATGTTCTGCAATGAATTCACCTTGAATCGCTAGGACTTTGCTTTGTAGATAAATTTAGCCTTATGTGTGCTGTGTAAACAAATGTAAGGATTAAAAGACTGATCTCAATTTTATATGCAAATATTACAATGCCATCACTCTCAGTTAGGTTTTAAATGATAATTTTATAAACTGTATACTTGAAATGTAACACCTCCCATTGACTACAATATGCACGTTTAGCATTCAAAACTCACAATGCTAATGCAATTGTAATATTGGCACATTAATTTGTAATTTGTGAGCAATAAACTGACAGAAAGTACGAGCAAAGCCTTTTACATTGTTACAAAAAAAATCTATTTTGAAAAAATGCTGTTAGCTTTCTGTTCATCAGTGAATCACTAAATGATTCTGAAAGACTGTGTGATATTGAAGACTGGAAAAAATCAGCTTTTCCATCACAGGAATAAATTACTTTTTTAAAAATATTTTTAAAAAACCATATTAAAAAAATATGTGAAATATAAATAGAAAACAGTTATTTTAATCTGAAATAATATTTAATAAATGACTTTTTTTCTGCATATTTGTTCAAATAAATGTTTAAATAAATGTAAAATTGTGCTGACCCCCAAACATTTGAATGCTAGTGTATAGGTTAATTATTTCATGTATTGTTTGGCTTATTATCATATTAATATATATTACTGTTTGATCTTAAAAGGATAGTTCATCCAAAAATGAAAATTCTGTCATTAATTACTCACCCTCATGTCATTCCAAACCCGTAAGACCTTTTTTCATCTTCGGAACGCAAATTAAGTTATTTCTGATGAAATCTGAGAGCTTTCTGACCCTCCATAGAGAGCAATGCAACTGAAATGTTCCCAGGCCCAGGCTCGGATTTAATCAAATATATCTTAATTTGTGTTCCGAAGATGAACGAAGGTCTTACGGCTTTAGAATGACATGAGGGTGAGTAATTGATGACAGTATTTTCCTTTTTGGGTGAACTATCCCTTTAAATACATTTTTGACATTTTGTACTATGGACAACTTACTAGGTTGTGTAGTCAGCACTTGAAGTCAAATGTACAATCTGGAACATGAAGCGAAACCAACTGAGAACCACTTCATGGAATTCTCCAAAATGAGGTCTGAGGATATTTGAAACTTCAAGGAAACCTGTGAAATGAGGTAAAAACATGATCAGAGAGACATTTTGATGTTGTGCAGTTAAGTACTGTTTAGTCAGGACCTTCACTTTTGTTGAAGGGTTTTGTAAAAAGCTTAAGAATAAAAATACATGCACTCTACTGCATCATACTACATGCACACTCATGTGTAATAGTGTCTCAGGGCGACATGGTCCTGCCTCCGAATCAGGAAATCTGACTCACTCTGAATGGCCGACTTCTTCACGGACAACGTCAGTCCAGGGGCACAGAGGGCCCTTTATGCGTCAACACACACACATGCTCACTCACACTCGTACGGACTGAGAAAGAGACAGAATGAGAAAGAGAGAGAGAGCAGAGCGAGACGAAGGATGAAAAGAGATATAGATTTAAAAAGACTAACTCTCAGGCTCAGTGTTAAAAGTACATTTGCGGTGGCGGGACAAAAGGAAGTGCCGTCGAGATGGGAGGGATAAAAAGGTCAAGGTCAACCTCATCTCCACCTCATCCTCTAAAATCCATCTCGCTTCAATCTCGCCAATTCAAGCCGTGGGTCCCACACTTCCATTCAAATTCCAAAACCAATCTCCAATAGAGAATTCCATCTCTGCAGGTCCGACCGCCCACAAACAGGATTCTGCCTCACGGTGAGGCTCACGTTAAAGGTGGCCTTGAGGAGACGGGGTGAATCTTCAGTTTGATGCCACACCTCTGCTGAACAGGTGTGCGAAACGCGAGGGAAAATAAAGGAAAAATAAAAGGAGAGAGAGAAAATGCATCTGAAATGAGGACGTGAAGGATAAATGAAGGTTAGGTGGCAGAATATTGTTGGAATTATGTAACATGGCCTTCAACTGATTTAGAAAATTCCATGTGCTTCAGTTTACATTAACGTGTCTGACAAATATGTTTTGACATATTATTTTGAATCCTTTATATACTATTATATTTTAAATGAATATTTTTCATAATTTCAGTTTATTTTTTTAAATGTTATGTACATTTATCATTCTTATTACCATTTGTTAATTTTAAATATTACTATTTAGGGTTCATTTCTTTGTATTTCAGTTTTAGTTTTTATTTTTGTTATTTCCAGTAATTTTAGTGCGTCAACTTAAACTAAATGAAAATTGGAAATGAAACTGAAATAAGTTATGTTTTCATCTGATATATATATATATATATATATAATTTTTAATTTACAAAAATGTTTTAATTCAGTTTTAGTTAACAATAATAAGCAAGGTAGAAGTTGGTGATGTCATGAAATGTCTCATGAATATTAATTAGTTTATGGTCAAATATTCCATTTAGAACAGATGTAGCAAACAGAATATAGAACTCCAATTTTCAGAATTTTATTATAATATAGAATTATAGAATTAAAATAGAATGAAATTCAGAGAAAATCATTACTGTAACTGCAGTAAGTGTAGTTTGTCTTTTCTTAGTATGAATTACTCATTTCAAATTAGTCATTTTAGTGATCATAATACTTTATTGAATATATTAAATGAAAAATAATTAACATTTCGATGTCAATATTTATACTTTAAACATCTGAAAACAAAGTGTTAAACATTTTGTGGTGTTGTATGGCAAAATTAAAATCTGATTTCTATATGAATTGTTTTGACAGTACTGAGATTAGTATGAAGAAATATGTCTATCAGCAGAGAAAGGATGTATTCTACATATCATACATTCTACATATTTTAATAAATAGGCATAATTAGTCTAAATGAATGATGAAATTGTTTGTTTATTCTACTTGTGTTGGACTAATCAAATTTTCATTGTGAATTTCTCTGACTAATAATATTACAATAAATTCCAATTCAAATTCTAGTTCAACATTCTGTTGATTGTTGTCAGTTACAATATTTATTGTAAATAAATAAATACTCTAAATAAAAAAGCTAGTTTGAATGTAGTTTACCTACTTTAAATCACCAGTAGCTTGGCAGCATAGCTTCCCCCAGCATTGCTCACGCAAGCACATGACCTTAGGTCACACAAGCCCTGAAAATGCAAAGTTAGCACACAAACGAAACATATAAAATGCACATCCACACACATTCAAACATCGATATGAATATTTGATACTCTAATGTATTCAGTACACTGTGCATACGATGCATGGCATGCAAAAAATATTAGCAGCATAACATGAATAGACATCAAAACAATGGAACTGAATAATTTTCCATATTGAATCATGGAGCTGCATTCAGTTACTCACTATCCACAGAGAGACAGCAGAGGATGGGCGGCACTAGGGATGGGCTTCTGAATGTTTTCATATTACCTTGTCTTCCCCACTAACTTTTCATGCCTTTTTTGGCCACTAATAAAATCATTCAGAGCTGCAATACTGCTACTTACATCAGACCTAATCTCGCAAAACAGACTACTGACTGTTGGCATAAAATCTGGCACATAGCTTCAAATAACGAAAGCTGGCAGCACATTCAAATAAAGGGGCAGCGGTCTGTTTTGCAAACAAGAACAACAAAAAATTATAATGTTTGTTGACTTTTTGGTCAACCTTGCATATGTTTTAAGCATTAATTATTTCACAGATTTAACTCTTAAAAAAAAAGAAAGAAAAAAGGAATACAGTACCTTTATACCTGCAAATGTGCTCAAGAAATTTGTTGGCAAACTGAAAAACACCAGCCTGGCTATTTGCGGTTCTTGCAAAATTGTTTTATTAAGGCTTGGTGCCATGAGCCTTGCAAAGTTTGGCAATGCAACAGCTATTTTTTTTTTTACCCTCAAAACAGTACTCTCTGTAATAGCTGACTAACTTTAAATTAGAACTGCAAGCATCTAACAATCCAAAAACTTATAATGTGTATTGGCCACAACAAAAGGCCAAAAGGATCTTCTTAATGAAATTAGCTCATATTATTAGTAAATAATTCAGAATCTTAAAGGAATATTTCACCCAAATATGAAGATATGTTGAAAATGTACTCACCCTCAGGCCATCCAAGATGCAGATGAGTTTGTTTCTTGATCTGAACAGATTTGGAGAAATTTAGCATTACATCACTTGCTCACCAGTTGATCCTTTGCAGTGAATGGGTGCCGTCAGAATGAGAGTCCAAACACCTGATGAAAACATGTCTCTAGTCAATCAATTAGCATCTTATGACATTAAAAGCTGCGTGTTCATGAAAATCATATCCATCATTAAGGTGTTTTAACTTTAAACCATTGCTTCTGGCCCAAAAACTAATATTATGGATAGAGGACTCGTGTTTTAGCCGGAAGCAAATGTTTGAAGTTAAAAATATCTGTTTCTTACAAACACGCAAGTTTTCACTTCACAAGACATTAATTGATGGACAGGAATGGTGTGGGTTACTTTTGGATTATTGTGATGTTTTTATCAGCTGTTTGGACTCTCATTCTGACGGCACCCATTCACTGAAGAGGATCCATCCATTGGTGAGCAAGTGATGAAATGATAAATTTTTCCAAATCTGTTCTAATGAACAGGCAAACGCATCTGCTGTAGATCATGGATGGCCTGAGGATGAGTAAAATTTTCAGCAATTTTTCATTTATGGGTGAACTATTCCTTTAAATATTACTTATTAGTTTCTTAGTGTTACAGTTTTCTAAACCTTAAGATTTTGTTCAAAAAATATAAAACAGCCCAGATTTTCAATGTGTTCTCATACTTTTTAACTCCACTGTAGACTTCTGACCTTCAGGTGGGTTTGAGGGCAAGAAGATTAGACAAATCTTTTTTTCGTTTTCGCTCCAGTAATACAGAAAGATTTACTTCATAAAAAATCAAAAAGAAGTGCATCATACTCCAATAATTCAAAGGACGACCCCATATGCACCCGCAGATGTCTGGGCTAAGCCCCAAATATCTCCTGATCCTAGAACCGCCCTGCTGCTGGCCACTTTATACAGCTCTAGTCAATCAAACTTTTATGCATAAACTTGTTGAGAGAGAAAATAACCTTTCCTTCTTTTCCTGCTTTGCAGTGGACAGAGTGAGAGAGCAGTCAGATAGATGGACAGACAGTGGATGAAGGCAATCAGAAAGCACTTGAGGACAAAATGAGGCTCTGTGAGGGCTGTAATCACGGTCAGTACTGAGCGTGCTCTGTTGTGCGCTGCTGTCCGTGGTGCTGAAATGCACAGCGAGGAAAAAGCCATCTTCGCACTGCAGAGTTCAGCATGTGTCATTTTCCTGGTGGTTATAGTGTGATGTGAGGATAAGAACAAGCACACAGACTCATACACACAGTCATAGTTTACCTTCTGGTGCTGAGACCCCTTATATAGTGTCCAAAAGGACTGTTAAAGGGATAGTTCACCCAAAAATAAATTTTGTCATCATTTACAGTACTCACCTTCATGTTGCTTCAAACCTGTGTGAATTCTTTTTTCTCGATGTGAAAAAAGAATTTCACCCCTCCACTCCATGTTACAGTTGTGGTGTTCCCAGTCAAAAAGACCAGCCTACCAAAAATAAAATACCAAATATTGTTTTTAATCTTTTCATCAACTCCCCTCTTTTAATTAGTACAGGTTTTGTAGTTCTTTTTAGAATTAATTGATCGTAGGCCTTACTGATTTGAGCTGATGCACCTCAGTTTTTGAGTGAATATTGCCACTGAAATTATTTTTACTCAAAAACTAAGGTGTATAAGCTCAATATCAATGAGGCCTACGACCAAGTAGTTCCAAAAAGAAATACTGTGCTGACTGAAAGAAAAGAAGCTGACAAAAAGATTGAATCCAAGATCTGGCGATACTACTGTATAGCATAATAAGAGAAGCAATTTTAAAAAGGCTGGTCATTTGTAACCGGAAAGACCAAATTAGGTAAAGAATTTACAGCACAAGAATTTAGGAGATTTTGTAGCTTTATTTAGGTCTGAAAACTTCAATCCATGTTTACTATAACTGCAAGGAAAAAAAGTCTTCTAATGTTCTTCTTTTGTGCTCCGTGCACCACATCCTTCATGAAAGCAAGAAAATCTGAACTTTTATACAAAATATTCACATACTCTAATCATTCATTCATTTTATATAACATTTTTTTTTTTTTTTTTTTGCATTTTTCCTAACCCCTTATTAAGTCATAAGGGCTACATTTATAGTGATTTTGCATCCTTTTTCAAGTTTGAAAGCTTTGGTCTCCATTCAGTGTAATTGCATGGAAAAGAGCATGGAAAATTGTCTTCTTTTGTGCTCCTCAGAAGAATGAAAAAGTCATCGAGTTTGAAAACTCCGGACACTTCCATTTCCTCTCTCTTTTTCGTTTGGAGAAAGTTTGAGGACACACGACTGGATCGTATATCTCTAATGTATCATCTGTAAAGCATCTGCCTATGTGTGTACGTGGTGTTAAATAAACTGTTGCTGTGCCAACAGCATTGTTGCTTTTGATGAACTGTTGACACACATACACTAACCCCCTCATTCGGTTTCTCTCCCCCCAGTGCTTCTGCTCCTCTGATAACATGTGCTAGTCTCTCTCTCTCTCACTCTTTTATCTGCTTCTTCTCCCTCTCTCTCACTAGCAGCGTGTGGGTGGCTGGTCTATGGCGCAGAGCTTAAAATAGATGTTCCCTCTTCGTAAATGGGGGCTGACAAACAGTTGTGGGGGGTGTTGGGGTAGGAAAAAAGAGAAGTAGGTTCAAACAAAAACGCATATGCATTTAAAGACGAATATTTTAGGGCTAGAGGATACGGAAAGCGTGTAGTCGCAGCGTGAATGGCAGCAACAAGACGTCCGTGTTGACAGAATGATGCAGTATGGATGAGATCAGAAGCAGCTCCCTTAAAGGAAGCTCTCAGTTGAATCGTCGTGCAAACAGAGGAGAGGGCTTTACGTTAGACTGAACGCAATCACGAAAATGAAAATGAGTATGACTGTTGCTATTGTTGAAGTCATTACCTATAATGCTCTCACCAACATTATCAAGAGATTGCGCTCGCTCCCTGAGCCCCTTCTGAAGGGAGGAGAGTGCACGTTATAATCCGGAATTCATTAAAAAAAAGCGCGCACTTTGTACATGTTCATTCACTATGAAAATTGAAAATTAATACTCTGAAGTGAGAAGTTAACTAAGAACCTAAAGTTAAAAATTGGAAGTAATAAATAATTAAACGTAATTAGTCGAGTCGAGGCTGCGAGCGCAATAGTTTGAGTGTAATTTGTCAAGCGCTCCAAATTCGCAAATGAAGAGTTGTAAGTGTTGGTGCAGCTAATCAAGAACTTGGCACACAGCTCCACCGAACTTTAAAGGCACCCAAGCTGTGATTCTTGATGTTTTGGTCGCTCATGAATCCAAGCAGTCAGCGTTTTTCAGTCAGGCTCGGTGTTATCATCTCCTGCCACATCTCTGCACTGCTTAAGATAAGTGACATGACATCCCAGCCGACGGATCGTAATGTGGGAGAGCATCGCGCGCGCACAAGTTTGTGTGCGTCTAGGTCATATTTCTCACCGGGTGACATCACCATGTCAGACTTCTCATCCACTTCCGACCCCAAGGAGTAAGTATTAATAAGTACACTGGGCTGAGCTCCAACCCTAGCTGTATTTTACCATGTTAAACCTTATTTTCTCTCTGTCACTGCCTCTCTGTCTTCAACACACTCTCACATTTTGCAGAAAAAACTGCTTAGTCATCAACCTCTGGCCAACTACCTCATCCTCATCATACTACATTTATTCTCTTTCACTCGCTCATACTCGGGGATGTAATGCACATATTTCTTGAAGGGGACATCAGAGGCGGTCCTGGTCCATTTTTGCCATAAATGAGATGAGATGAACTGAAAAAAAGAAAGACAGGAATAATGGAAGGAAGGAAGAAGTTAGTTTTTAAACAGTAGCCTACTTTATTGCATAAGCTGATCATGCGACAGTCTGGTGGTTCATAGTTATGCCAGTAGGTGGCAACAAGTAACTGCCTTTGTAAGCGAGTCAGTGAGTCATTCACAGTCTTTTCAACCACAATATTCTGTCTTATAATCATTCATATTATCACAGAAATACTGGGTTGAAAATTGATAGTTCGGATATAAACATTGATGTCTATGTAGCAATCAAAATAGAGCAAATCACCTTTTGAAATAACGCTTTAAATAACGTTTGCATTATTTTGCCACTAGGTGGCGACAAGGGACTGTTAAAATGTATGTCATTGAACCACTCATTCAAGAGATTCGTTCAAAAACTCTGATTCATCCAGTAATGAAATAAGTGAAGTAGCCTATTTGAGCGAGTCATTGAATCATTCATTCAAACCAATTTTTCATAATTGTAATATTAAAAATTGGTTTATTAAATATAGTATATTTTAAATACATTTTATATATTTAAATTCTTAACAATTAAAAACTGAACAGCAATTAATATTTTGTCACCGCCTTTTGTAAATTATGCATTAATTTGTTAAGTTCAGAATTGTGGGAGAATCGTGATCTCTATTTGAGACAAAAAAAATTGTGATTCTCAATTTATCCAGAACTGTGCAGCTCTAGGCAGGCTGCATCCGAAATCACATAATTAACTACTACATAGTAGTTAAAAATCAGTATGTGAACATAACAGTATGTCCAAATTCACAGCACTCATAAAAAAGTAGGCAAAAAGTCCCCTGATAAACTACTATTTCCAGCGAGATCCTGAAGCGCGGATCTGATGGACACTTTACTGTCCCATGAGGCCAAGGGAGAGTATTTGAGAATGGCATTGAATTGCAAATTTTTGCAAGCAAAATTCAGGCGATTGTGAATTTCGCATGAGGCTGAAAGATTAGCGAAATTTCACTAATGTGACCTAAAGTTGCTTAATATTAACTTATAAACTATTCAATAAAAACTGGTGTAGAAACCGAAAAAGCTTTTTTATTCTTGTAAAACGTACTCCAATAATCTCATTTTGGGGGAAATTTCGAATCAAAAAGCAATATGCGATTAATTTGGATTCATTTCATCAGTTAATCTGCATATGCTGTAATTCATTTGAGTACAGTTTTTAACCCATTAACAACCTTGCTATAAAGACAAATAAGGTTGGACTGTATGTAAAGTGTAAACACACGGCTATGAGACTATGATCCCGACTCCATCAATAAAACCATTATGCCAGCATTTGGGAGAAAGAAAGACCATGATACACAAGGCTAAATTATAGCTAACTTCATCATTAAGAGCAGCAGCTTCTCCCCAGTGCAGCGTAAAGTGGCTCTTAATGGACATGTATTCTCGGCCCTCATAATGGGAGCTTGAAGCTCGGCTGGTCTGACTTAATTATGAATCAGTTTTTACTGTGTCATCAGCGATGCTCCGGCCTGCGCTCTGCTCCGCTACACAGCCGAACTGACATCGAGGGGAAAAAAAAAAAAAAAAAGGCATTATTCGGACCTGGGTGTGTTTTTTTTCCTCGTTGTTTTTCAGTGTCGCTGGTTTCTGTAAGGTGTCATCATGGTAGTGATGTGCAGCGTTCGCTTCTCTCTCGCAAAACTGCTGTGCTCGAGTTTTTTTCTTTTCCTCGCCTTGCCTTGTCCATTATTCTCTGTTGCAAATGTTACCTAATACAAAACATTTTCATTTGAATTATATAATCCATGACTAATGCTCCTCTTTCATGTGGAATATTAATACAGCATTTGCATTTTTTCACAAATAGTGTTTGGGATTTTAAAGATTTAAATGGAAATGCCAATGTTGCAGTTTGGTGGGAGGCCTTGCATCACAGAATAGATTTTTTTTTTTTTTTATATTTTATGCATGCTTTTAACAAATACCCCCAAACAAATAACTGAATACATTTTCATGGGATGAGGGGGGTCTCTATGGGCCCTGCTGGAAATGAAGATGTTAAAGAGGGGAGGAAAGAATCGCTGTATGAGTTTCGCATTAAAATTCATCTGGTGAATTCACACGAGAGCTGGATCTGAGATCGCAGTTCAGACGTATCACACGCCTTCCCTTTGATCCGTGTGACTGTATTGGGTCATGAAAGTTCTTCGTAAATGACAAATAGAATGAAGTGAAGCGTGTACACTCTAAATATATCTCTCACCGGAGGATCTGTGTCATTCGCTACATCAACAAAAGATGCTGGAAACCTGTTCATTACATTTAGTCACTGATATTTCAGCAGAGCTGATCAATTATTTACCTAAAATCAGTTTAAAGGAATGTTTTGGGTTCAATACCAATGCGGCTTTCACAGAAAATGGTTGTGACGTATGACAAAAATTGTGTTTACAGTAATGGACTTACTGTAAAATGGAAATCTATGGGACATTACACTTAGAAAATGCTACAATACACACTGTTTCGAAAGTAAAACGTAAACATTTAATGTGTTAACATGACAATATCAATTACTAAACTTGTGTGCAATATATATATTATATTCAATATTTCAACTCCTCTATAGCACTTAAAAAAACTGCACTGCATGCTTGTGCTTTTAAACACTGACTTTTCCAGTAGACTTTCATTGTAACAGTAAATATAATTTTAAAAAATTAAGTCAAAATTATTTAGTGGCAACCAGAAGTATTAATAATTTTTCATACAGATAGATAAATAGATAGATAGATTTTTCACATATATGTAATAATATTTTATTTTTAATAAGTGACTTAATTTTATATACATACATCTATTACAAAAGTTACATTTATTTATTTAGTATTTAGTATTTATATTTAGTTGGAATGGATAATTTCTGCTATGGCATTTTTTTCCTACAACAATCATTGATCGACTAATAATAATTAATATTGTAAGAGATATAAATATCTTAAAAGTTGCATTTAAAATCTTGGCTCAGAATAATCCTTTGGATAATTTCTGCTTAATTATTATTATATTGAGAGATATATTATTATCTTGAAAGTTAAAAATTATTTAGTGGCAACCAGAAGTATTAATCATTTTTCATACAGGTATATAAATATATACACTGTAAAAAAAAATCCGTAAAATTATGGTAAAAAAAACAGCAGCTGTGGTTGCCAGAATTCTACCTTAAAAAATACGGTAACAATATTTTAGGTTTTACGGTTTTAACTTAAATTTACAGTTAAATACCGTAATTTCATTAACTGATATAATGTTAATATACCAACCTATTGAAGTACTGAAATCTGTTTTGTACCTTTGAAGTACACTGATAACCACCAAATGCAGGTGTGATGAGAAAGTCACATGATGAACCAAAGCCCATCACAAGCAGCTTTTAAATAATAACATATATAGAAG